>CM039505.1:22977915-23092915 GCA_022432975.1 Begonia masoniana | reverse complement strand
AAAAAAAAAAAAAAAAAAAAAAAAAAAAAAAAAAAAAAAAAAAAAAAAAAAAAAAAAAAAAAAAAAAAAAAAAAAAAAAAAAAAAAAAAAAAAAAAAAAAAAAAAAAAAAAAAAAAAAAAAAAAAAAAAAAAAAAAAAAAAAAAAAAAAAAAAAAAAAAAAAAAAAAAAAAAAAAAAAAAAAAAAAAAAAAAAAAAAAAAAAAAAAAAAAAAAAAAAAAAAAAAAAAAAAAAAAAAAAAAAAAAAAAAAAAAAAAAAAAAAAAAAAAAAAAAAAAAAAAAAAAAAAAAAAAAAAAAAAAAAAAAAAAAAAAAAAAAAAAAAAAAAAAAAAAAAAAAAAAAAAAAAAAAAAAAAAAAAAAAAAAAAAAAAAAAAAAAAAAAAAAAAAAAAAAAAAAAAAAAAAAAAAAAAAAAAAAAAAAAAAAAAAAAAAAAAAAAAAAAAAAAAAAAAAAAAAAAAAAAAAAAAAAAAAAAAAAAAAAAAAAAAAAAAAAAAAAAAAAAAAAAAAAAAAAAAAAAAAAAAAAAAAAAAAAAAAAAAAAAAAAAAAAAAAAAAAAAAAAAAAAAAAAAAAAAAAAAAAAAAAAAAAAAAAAAAAAAAAAGTCATCATGCAACATTGAAAGGTAACTAGAGCATTATACAACCCAAACAACATTCTTCGTAATGCAAATGTCTCGTAAGGACATGTAAAATTGGTCTTTTCTTGATCTTCTAGAGTAATGGTGATCTGATTGTAATTTGAATATCCATCGAGCAAATAGTAAAATTATGAGAAAAAATAGTCATCATGCAACATTGAAAGGTAACTAGAGCATTACACAACCCAAACAACATTCTTCGTAATGCAAATGTCTCATAAGGACATGTAAAATTGGTCTTTTCTTGATCTTCTAGAGTAATGGTGATCTGCCTGTAATTTGAATATCCATCGAGCAAATAGTAAAATTGTTTTCTGGCAAGCCTATCTAGCATTTGATTGATAAAAGACAATGGAGAGTGGTCTTTTTGAGTAGTTTTGTTGAGCTTCCTATAGTATATGCAAATCCTCCATTCTGTCACAGTTCTTGTTGGAATCAATTCATTATTTTCATTGAAGATAACTGTTGTTCTGCCTTTCTTTGGAACACACTATACTAGGCTAATCCATGAGATATCTGAGAATGGATAAATAATTCCATGAGGATTTCCTTTTAAACAACCTCCTTCATTACTGTGTTTATTCTCCATTGTTGTTCTATGGATGTGCGATGATCTTCTTCAAGTAATATTTTATGCATGCAAATACTAAATCTAATTCCCTTAGTAACTCTAACTTTACATGCTAAAGCTTCTTTAAAATTCTTCAGCACTAGCAATAACTCTTCTTCTTGCATCAAAGGCAGAGCAACTAAATGATGACATATAAAGTTTCCTTGTACCCAAGATATGCGCATTTTAGATGTGATGGTAGTTATTTTAACTCCAATATTGGTGCTTCCTCGATGAATGGTTTTAACACTTCAACTTGTTTTTCTGCTCTTTCAAATGCTTGAAACTGTTTGTTGTAGCTTCGATAAATTTGTTTTATTTATTCATTGCCTTTTTTCTAATTCAAAATTTTCTGTCATCACTACTTCTTCTGTTACTGAAAAACAGTCTTCTTCATCATATGAACATTTTATCGCCTTTAATACATCAAAGATAATTTGTTGGTCATTTCCTCTCATCGTGAGTTCTCCCTTTTGAACATCAATGAGTGCTCTTCCTGTCATTAAAAAGGATCTTCCCAAAATAATGGATACTTCACAGTGTGCCTCATAGTCCAATATAATAAAGTATGCTAGAAAAATAAATTTATCCACCTTTACAAGAAAATCTTCTATCTTTATTTGAGGATGAATCAATGAATGACTGGCTGTAATGCCCGAGTTTTTCGATTTCCACTTATTAAGGTTATATTCGTAAATATAGTAAATTAAGGCCGTTTTATGAGCAGGAAATTGTTAGAACCCTAGGAATTAATTAAAATATTTGATGGAATAAGAAAATTTTGGAGAATTCAAATCGATAGGTTAAATAGCGAATTAGGTAAAGAATTAAGAAGAGGGGCAAAACGGTAATTAGGGAAGTCAAAAATTATAAAATAAAATTAACTCACCCCCCCCCCCCCCCCCCCCCCCCCCCCCCCCCCCCCCCCCCCCCCCCCCCCCCCCCCCCCCCCCCCCCCCCCCCCCCCCCCCCCCCCCCCCCCCCCCCCCCCCCCCCCCCCCCCCCCCCCCCCCCCCCCCCCCCCCCCCCCCCCCCCCCCCCCCCCCCCCCCCCCCCCCCCCCCCCCCCCCCCCCCCCCCCCCCCCCCCCCCCCCCCCCCCCCCCCCCCCCCCCCCCCCCCCCCCCCCCCCCCCCCCCCCCCCCCCCCCCCCCCCCCCCCCCCCCCCCCCCCCCCCCCCCCCCCCCCCCCCCCCCCCCCCCCCCCCCCCCCCCCCCCCCCCCCCCCCCCCCCCCCCCCCCCCCCCCCCCCCCCCCCCCCCCCCCCCCCCCCCCCCCCCCCCCCCCCCCCCCCCCCCCCCCCCCCCCCCCCCCCCCCCCCCCCCCCCCCCCCCCCCCCCCCCCCCCCCCCCCCCCCCCCCCCCCCCCCCCCCCCCCCCCCCCCCCCCCCCCCCCCCCCCCCCCCCCCCCCCCCCCCCCCCCCCCCCCCCCCCCCCCCCCCCCCCCCCCCCCCCCCCCCCCCCCCCCCCCCCCCCCCCCCCCCCCCCCCCCCCCCCCCCCCCCCCCCCCCCCCCCCCCCCCCCCCCTGGGGGGGGGGGGGGGGGGGGGGGGGGGGGGGGGGGGGGGGGGGGGGGGGGGGGGGGGGGGGGGGGGGGGGGGGGGGGGGGGGGGGGGGGGGGGGGGGGGGGGGGGGGGGGGGGGGGGGGGGGGGGGGGGGGGGGGGGGGGGGGGGGGGGGGGGGGGGGGGGGGGGGGGGGGGGGGGGGGGGGGGGGGGGGGGGGGGGGGGGGGGGGGGGGGGGGGGGGGGGGGGGGGGGGGGGGGGGGGGGGGGGGGGGGGGGGGGGGGGGGGGGGGGGGGGGGGGGGGGGGGGGGGGGGGGGGGGGGGGGGGGGGGGGGGGGGGGGGGGGGGGGGGGGGGGGGGGGGGGGGGGGGGGGGGGGGGGGGGGGGGGGGGGGGGGGGGGGGGGGGGGGGGGGGGGGGGGGGGGGGGGGGGGGGGGGGGGGGGGGGGGGGGGGGGGGGGGGGGGGGGGGGGGGGGGGGGGGGGGGGGGGGGGGGGGGGGGGGGGGGGGGGGGGGGGGGGGGGGGGGGGGGGGGGGGGGGGGGGGGGGGGGGGGGGGGGGGGGGGGGGGGGGGGGGGGGGGGGGGGGGGGGGGGGGGGGGGGGGGGGGGGGGGGGGGGGGGGGGGGGGGGGGGGGGGGGGGGGGGGGGGGGGGGGGGGGGGGGGGGGGGGGGGGGGGGGGGGGGGGGGGGGGGGGGGGGGGGGGGGGGGGGGGGGGGGGGGGGGGGGGGGGGGGGGGGGGGGGGGGGGGGGGGGGGGGGGGGGGGGGGGGGGGGGGGGGGGGGGGGGGGGGGGGGGGGGGGGGGGGGGGGGGGGGGGGGGGGGGGGGGGGGGGGGGGGGGGGGGGGGGGGGGGGGGGGGGGGGGGGGGGGGGGGGGGGGGGGGGGGGGGGGGGGGGGGGGGGGGGGGGGGGGGGGGGGGGGGGGGGGGGGGGGGGGGGGGGGGGGGGGGGGGGGGGGGGGGGGGGGGGGGGGGGGGGGGGGGGGGGGGGGGGGGGGGGGGGGGGGGGGGGGGGGGGGGGGGGGGGGGGGGGGGGGGGGGGGGGGGGGGGGGGGGGGGGGGGGGGGGGGGGGGGGGGGGGGGGGGGGGGGGGGGGGGGGGGGGGGGGGGGGGGGGGGGGGGGGGGGGGGGGGGGGGGGGGGGGGGGGGGGGGGGGGGGGGGGGGGGGGGGGGGGGGGGGGGGGGGGGGGGGGGGGGGGGGGGGGGGGGGGGGGGGGGGGGGGGGGGGGGGGGGGGGGGGGGGGGGGGGGGGGGGGGGGGGGGGGGGGGGGGGGGGGGGGGGGGGGGGGGGGGGGGGGGGGGGGGGGGGGGGGGGGGGGGGGGGGGGGGGGGGGGGGGGGGGGGGGGGGGGGGGGGGGGGGGGGGGGGGGGGGGGGGGGGGGGGGGGGGGGGGGGGGGGGGGGGGGGGGGGGGGGGGGGGGGGGGGGGGGGGGGGGGGGGGGGGGGGGGGGGGGGGGGGGGGGGGGGGGGGGGGGGGGGGGGGGGGGGGGGGGGGGGGGGGGGGGGGGGGGGGGGGGGGGGGGGGGGGGGGGGGGGGGGGGGGGGGGGGGGGGGGGGGGGGGGGGGGGGGGGGGGGGGGGGGGGGGGGGGGGGGGGGGGGGGGGGGGGGGGGGGGGGGGGGGGGGGGGGGGGGGGGGGGGGGGGGGGGGGGGGGGGGGGGGGGGGGGGGGGGGGGGGGGGGGGGGGGGGGGGGGGGGGGGGGGGGGGGGGGGGGGGGGGGGGGGGGGGGGGGGGGGGGGGGGGGGGGGGGGGGGGGGGGGGGGGGGGGGGGGGGGGGGGGGGGGGGGGGGGGGGGGGGGGGGGGGGGGGGGGGGGGGGGGGGGGGGGGGGGGGGGGGGGGGGGGGGGGGGGGGGGGGGGGGGGGGGGGGGGGGGGGGGGGGGGGGGGGGGGGGGGGGGGGGGGGGGGGGGGGGGGGGGGGGGGGGGGGGGGGAATTCGGGTAGCCTAGGAAGTTAATTAATCGTTTCACGTCATGCTTGATGAGATTTATGTGTGATTATGAATTGTCGTTGATTGTTGTTATATGCGTAGTTTCCTCATGCATCATGTTTTCTATTCAAAGGCATACAAAATGTTTTTATATGCACGTTTTCAAGTAAAAAGAAGTAAAGAGCAAGTAATGTATGTAATGGTTAAGTGAGGGTGGTGAGTGAGTAGGGCACATGGCACGATATATGGCATGCACGGGGCAAGGCAAAACACCCAACATATGGCAAGCACAGGGCAAGACAAGTGGTCTACGGGGTAGACGGGGTGGTGCATGTGCCTACTACGACGTAAATCCCTACTTATTCCACATGTATGTAACGTTAAAGAAACGAAATGAACATGTTTTACGAAAGACATGCATTCATGTATATGTCATGTATTGTGCACCCCTTACTAAGCATTAGGCTTATCGTTTAAATTGTATGATGTAGGTGACGAAATTGAAGGTGAGGAACCTCCTCTTGATGATAAGCCGTAGGTGGTCAACGGATGGTGCTCGTGGCGGGCGTGGAGTGTTTTGGCATGCCTAACTAACCCGTGGGTGTGCTCCGAGCAACTTTTGGTAAATATAGTTGAATATGATAGATGTAGGATTAGTTGGATAATGATTTTGGTTGTATAGTGGATAGCTTGGAGATATATATGTGTTTGGATAGTTTTGATGAATGGGTTTACCCTTATGATGTTTTTATAAGTTTCCACTGCATGTGTTCAATATTGGTCAAATGGTTTAGGATTTTGGTCAGATTTGATGATATGTGTACGTAGATTCGCACGTAACTGTGGTATGTTAGGTGGAGATAGATATAGATGAATTAAGGATATGTTATGGTTGAATTTTTAGGTGAAAAAGTGGAAGAAATGGCAAAGGAATGGAGAAAAGAAGGGAAAGGAGCGATGGGCGCAGCAAGCGCGCGTAGGCGCATAGGAGTGTCGAGCAGGGCGCACAGAGGCACGCTACCTTGCTCAGACGATCGATCGGCACAAAATCGCCGATCTATCGGCGCACAATCGCCGATCGATCGGCAGAAGTTCTGGAAAAAGGACGCAAGATAGGGCGATCGCCGACCGATTGGCACCCATGGCCAATCGATCAGCCAAGCACTGTTCATTCTGGAAAAAAACCAGAGCGACGGCCCTAGTAAAACGCTGGGTGCGCAATGCGCGTGCCAAGTGTAGGTAGCGCATGCAGCGAGTAGCGGTGCGCGGTTGGCGCACGAAGGAGTGCACGGTGCGTGTGCCGTGGCCGAGCGGTAGGTGCGCGGTGCGCGGTTGGCACGCAAGGATCGTGCGGCGAGGCGCGGTGCATGCACCGTGGCCTAACGATAGGCGCGTGTTATGGTGCTGTGTGCGCGGGGCATGTGTCGTGGCCGCGTGGTAGGCCTGTTGGGTGGTGAAATAGTGATCGCTCGATCGGTGCGCGATGGTGCGCACGGTTGGCGCGTGGTGGCGAGCGACAGATGCACGATGCGCACGTGGTACACGCAACGCGGGCGCGTGGCATGCACGCAAGGTGCACTAGGGGCGCGCGCGCTGAATGCTTAGGCGCACCATACCCTCCTCCATGTTTTGAAGCCCCAAGTCTTAAGTGATATTTTCCGACCTTAGACGAGTCGTTTTAAATACGTTTTAAGTTAGACTCTAAATGTTGATAGAGGAGGATCGATTGTCCAAGTCCGTTCTTTAATCTGTTAAGGAGAAAAATGAAAAATTTTATGTGAACGGACGAGGGTTAAGTGAAATGTATGTCACGACAAGGCTGTAACACCCCGAAAACCCACCCGGATTCCCGGATTCGATACAGGGACTACTCTGAGCTAAACGACTCACTAATTTTCCTTATTCCTAACCATTAAGCACCACGGCGTCCTTCCCGAAAATTTCGGCAGAGTAACGCCTAAAAATGGCGCCCCCAAAATGCTAAGTACCTGCAAACGAATAAATCACAACCAATCCAGAATACTCCTACAAAACTATCTAGTTTACGAAATCTCCAAACAATCATCATAACAGAATGACTAATGCTATCGACCAAAATGAAGAAAGTCCATAGTATAGGGCGACATATCACCCTTAACTATGACTATATACAACAAATACAAATACCCTCACAAAAGACAAAAATCCTATTCCCCATCAACACCATGCTACGGCTCATCCTGGGTCGGGTCGCCCTAACACTGTCATCAACCGGGGCCCTGGTCACACGCCACCAACTGCCACCTACTTCTAGTCGGATTCTCGGTACACACCCTACCAGCTCAGCAGTACCTACACCGCAGATACACACCGTAAGCTCAAAGCTTAGCAAGTAAAGTGCTGGAAAATAAACATGAAGCTTGAAAACTGGTTATGTAATTCCTAACACATGCTAGGTCTCTACACACGTTGTCATCATCTCAGCGCATCGAATCACAAAAGCGTCTACAACCCATAACCTGCACAAAACTCATAACATACACACAACTAGCCCACGACCTACTCAAAGCTACCCCATAACCTACACAGGACTCACAACCCATACCCACAACCCGCCACGTACGCAAGACTCACAACGTACAACTAACAATCACTACACATACACATACGTACCTATGGCCACAACACACACCAGACTCACATCCTACACTATGACCAACTATCGACAGCTTCTCGTCAACATCCGTATTTACGACCCACCACGTACGCAAGACTCACAACTTACCTACCATGACCCACCTCACCAAATTTACACCCTAGTACGCAACGACTGACTACTCACCAGCTACGCACACTTACCCACCAACCAACCAGACTCACTCACCTACATACAACCGTTCCACAATCCCACAAGGATCACTAACCTACGTAACAAACTGTCTCACGACCTTCACAAGGCTCACCACATACGTACGACTGTCCCACAACCCTCAACGCAGTCTCGCTGCCTACAATACAACCATCCACCACCTTCACAAGCTCCCTACCTACTCCTACAACCCTACACAAAGCTCACTGCCTACATACAACCGTGCCCACAACCCTCACAAGTCTCACTACCTACTCCCCAACCGCACCAGCTCACCGCCTACATACAACCGTCTCCACAGAACCTCACAAGCGAGCTCACTACCTACTTCCACAACCCTCACCAAGCTCACCACCTACAGTCAACCCTCACAAGGCTCACTACCTACTCCCACAACCCTCACAAGGCTCACTACCTACTCCCACAACCCTCACAAGGCTCACTACCTACTCCCACAACCCTCACAAGGCTCACTACCTACTCCCACAACCCTCACAAGGCTCACTACCTACTCCCACAACCCTCACAAGGCTCACTACCTACTCCCACAACCCTCACAAGGCTCACTACCTACTCCCACAACCCTCACAAGGCTCACTACCTACTCCCACAACCCTCACAAGGCTCACTACCTACTCCCACAACCCTCACCAAGCTCACTGCCTACATACAACCGTCCCACAACCCTCACAAGGCTCACTACCTACTCCCACAACCCTCACCAAGCTCACTGCCTACATTCAACCGTCCCACAACCCTCACAAGGCTCACTACCTACTCCCACAACCCTCACCAAGCTCACTGCCTACATACAACCGTCCCACAACCCTCACAAGGCTCACTACCTACTCCCACAACCCTCACAAGGCTCACTACCTACTCCCACAACCCTCACAAGGCTCACTACCTACTCCCACAACCCTCACAAGGCTCACTACCTACTCCCACAACCCTCACAAGGCTCACTACCTACTCCCACAACCCTCACAAGGCTCACTACCTACTCCCACAACCCTCACAAGGCTCACTACCTACTCCCACAACCCTCACCAAGCTCACTGCCTACATACAACCGTCCCACAACCCTCACAAGGCTCACTACCTACTCCCACAACCCTCACAAGGCTCACTACCTACTCCCACAACCCTCACAAGGCTCACTACCTACTCCCACAACCCTCACAAGGCTCACTACCTACTCCCACAACCCTCACAAGGCTCACTACCTACTCCCACAACCCTCACAAGGCTCACTACCTACTCCCACAACCCTCACAAGGCTCACTACCTACTCCCACAACCCTCACAAGGCTCACTACCTACTCCCACAACCCTCACAAGGCTCACTACCTACTCCCACAACCCTCACAAGGCTCACTACCTACTCCCACAACCCTCACAAGGCTCACTACCTACTCCCACAACCCTCACAAGGCTCACTACCTACTCCCACAACCCTCACAAGGCTCACTACCTACTCCCACAACCCTCACAAGGCTCACTACCTACTCCCACAACCCTCACAAGGCTCACTACCTACTCCCACAACCCTCACAAGGCTCACTACCTACTCCCACAACCCTCACAAGGCTCACTACCTACTCCCACAACCCTCACAAGGCTCACTACCTACTCCCACAACCCTCACAAGGCTCACTACCTACTCCCACAACCCTCACAAGGCTCACTACCTACTCCCACAACCCTCACAAGGCTCACTACCTACTCCCACAACCCTCACAAGGCTCACTACCTACTCCCACAACCCTCACAAGGCTCACTACCTACTCCCACAACCCTCACAAGGCTCACTACCTACTCCCACAACCCTCACAAGGCTCACTACCTACTCCCACAACCCTCACAAGGCTCACTACCTACTCCCACAACCCTCACAAGGCTCACTACCTACTCCCACAACCCTCACAAGGCTCACTACCTACTCCCACAACCCTCACAAGGCTCACTACCTACTCCCACAACCCTCACAAGGCTCACTACCTACTCCCACAACCCTCACAAGGCTCACTACCTACTCCCACAACCCTCACAAGGCTCACTACCTACTCCCACAACCCTCACAAGGCTCACTACCTACTCCCACAACCCTCACAAGGCTCACTACCTACTCCCACAACCCTCACAAGGCTCACTACCTACTCCCACAACCCTCACAAGGCTCACTACCTACTCCCACAACCCTCACAAGGCTCACTACCTACTCCCACAACCCTCACAAGGCTCACTACCTACTCCCACAACCCTCACAAGGCTCACTACCTACTCCCACAACCCTCACAAGGCTCACTACCTACTCCCACAACCCTCACAAGGCTCACTACCTACTCCCACAACCCTCACAAGGCTCACTACCTACTCCCACAACCCTCACAAGGCTCACTACCTACTCCCACAACCCTCACAAGGCTCACTACCTACTCCCACAACCCTCACAAGGCTCACTACCTACTCCCACAACCCTCACAAGGCTCACTACCTACTCCCACAACCCTCACAAGGCTCACTACCTACTCCCACAACCCTCACAAGGCTCACTACCTACTCCCACAACCCTCACAAGGCTCACTACCTACTCCCACAACCCTCACAAGGCTCACTACCTACTCCCACAACCCTCACAAGGCTCACTACCTACTCCCACAACCCTCACAAGGCTCACTACCTACTCCCACAACCCTCACAAGGCTCACTACCTACTCCCACAACCCTCACAAGGCTCACTACCTACTCCCACAACCCTCACAAGGCTCACTACCTACTCCCACAACCCTCACAAGGCTCACTACCTACTCCCACAACCCTCACAAGGCTCACTACCTACTCCCACAACCCTCACAAGGCTCACTACCTACTCCCACAACCCTCACAAGGCTCACTACCTACTCCCACAACCCTCACAAGGCTCACTACCTACTCCCACAACCCTCACAAGGCTCACTACCTACTCCCACAACCCTCACAAGGCTCACTACCTACTCCCACAACCCTCACAAGGCTCACTACCTACTCCCACAACCCTCACAAGGCTCACTACCTACTCCCACAACCCTCACAAGGCTCACTACCTACTCCCACAACCCTCACAAGGCTCACTACCTACTCCCACAACCCTCACAAGGCTCACTACCTACTCCCACAACCCTCACAAGGCTCACTACCTACTCCCACAACCCTCACAAGGCTCACTACCTACTCCCACAACCCTCACAAGGCTCACTACCTACTCCCACAACCCTCACAAGGCTCACTACCTACTCCCACAACCCTCACAAGGCTCACTACCTACTCCCACAACCCTCACAAGGCTCACTACCTACTCCCACAACCCTCACAAGGCTCACTACCTACTCCCACAACCCTCACAAGGCTCACTACCTACTCCCACAACCCTCACAAGGCTCACTACCTACTCCCACAACCCTCACAAGGCTCACTACCTACTCCCACAACCCTCACAAGGCTCACTACCTACTCCCACAACCCTCACAAGGCTCACTACCTACTCCCACAACCCTCACAAGGCTCACTACCTACTCCCACAACCCTCACAAGGCTCACTACCTACTCCCACAACCCTCACAAGGCTCACTACCTACTCCCACAACCCTCACAAGGCTCACTACCTACTCCCACAACCCTCACAAGGCTCACTACCTACTCCCACAACCCTCACAAGGCTCACTACCTACTCCCACAACCCTCACAAGGCTCACTACCTACTCCCACAACCCTCACAAGGCTCACTACCTACTCCCACAACCCTCACAAGGCTCACTACCTACTCCCACAACCCTCACAAGGCTCACTACCTACTCCCACAACCCTCACAAGGCTCACTACCTACTCCCACAACCCTCACAAGGCTCACTACCTACTCCCACAACCCTCACAAGGCTCACTACCTACTCCCACAACCCTCCCACAACCCTCACAAGGCTCACTACCTACTCCCACAACCCTCACAAGGCTCACTACCTACTCCCACAACCCTCACAAGGCTCACTACCTACTCCCACAACCCTCACAAGGCTCACTACCTACTCCCACAACCCTCACAAGGCTCACTACCTACTCCCACAACCCTCACAAGGCTCACTACCTACTCCCACAACCCTCACAAGGCTCACTACCTACTCCCACAACCCTCACAAGGCTCACTACCTACTCCCACAACCCTCACAAGGCTCACTACCTACTCCCACAACCCTCACAAGGCTCACTACCTACTCCCACAACCCTCACAAGGCTCACTACCTACTCCCACAACCCTCACAAGGCTCACTACCTACTCCCACAACCCTCACAAGGCTCACTACCTACTCCCACAACCCTCACAAGGCTCACTACCTACTCCCACAACCCTCACAAGGCTCACTACCTACTCCCACAACCCTCACAAGGCTCACTACCTACTCCCACAACCCTCACAAGGCTCACTACCTACTCCCACAACCCTCACAAGGCTCACTACCTACTCCCACAACCCTCACAAGGCTCACTACCTACTCCCACAACCCTCACAAGGCTCACTACCTACTCCCACAACCCTCACAAGGCTCACTACCTACTCCCACAACCCTCACAAGGCTCACTACCTACTCCCACAACCCTCACAAGGCTCACTACCTACTCCCACAACCCTCACAAGGCTCACTACCTACTCCCACAACCCTCACAAGGCTCACTACCTACTCCCACAACCCTCACAAGGCTCACTCGGAATTCGCGGAGCACATCACCTCCGGCCCGAGTCCCACTCAGAATTCGCGGAGCACATCACCTCCGGCCCGAGTCTCACTCGGAATTCGCGGAGCACATCACCTCCGGCCCGAGTCCCACTCAGAATTCGCGGAGCACATCACCTCCGGCCCGAGTCCCACTCAGAATTCGCGGAGCACATCACCTCCGGCCCGAGTCCCACTCAGAATTCGCGGAGCACCTCACCTCCGGCCCGAGTCCCACTCAGAATTCGCGGAGCACATCACCTCCGGCCCGAGTCTCACTCGGAATTCGCGGAGCACATCACCTCCGGCCCGAGTCTCACTCGGAATTCGCGGAGCACATCACCTCCGGCCCGAGTCTCACTCGGAATTCGCGGAGCACATCACCTCCGGCCCGAGTCTCACTCGGAATTCGCGGAGCACATCACCTCCGGCCCGAGTCTCACTCGGAATTCGCGGAGCACATCACCTCCGGCCCGAGTCTCACTCGGAATTCGCGGAGCACATCACCTCCGGCCCGAGTCTCACTCGGAATTCGCGGAGCACATCACCTCCGGCCCGAGTCCCACTCAGAATTCGCGGAGCACATCACCTCCGGCCCGAGTCCCACTCAGAATTCGCGGAGCACATCACCTCCGGCCCGAGTCTCACTCGGAATTCGCGGAGCACATCACCTCCGGCCCGAGTCTCACTCGGAATTCGCGGAGCACATCACCTCCGGCCCGAGTCTCACTCGGAATTCGCGGAGCACATCACCTCCGGCCCGAGTCTCACTCGGAATTCGCGGAGCACATCACCTCCGGCCCGAGTCTCACTCGGAATTCGCGGAGCACCTCACCTCCGGCCCGAGTCTCACTCGGAATTCGCGGAGCACATCACCTCCGGCCCGAGTCTCACTCGGAATTCGCGGAGCACATCACCTCCGGCCCGAGTCTCACTCGGAATTCGCGGAGCACATCACCTCCGGCCCGAGTCCCACTCAGAATTCGCGGAGCACATCACCTCCGGCCCGAGTCTCACTCGGAATTCGCGGAGCACATCACCTCCGGCCCGAGTCTCACTCGGAATTCGCGGAGCACATCACCTCCGGCCCGAGTCTCACTCGGAATTCGCGGAGCACATCACCTCCGGCCCGAGTCTCACTCGGAATTCGCGGAGCACATCACCTCCGGCCCGAGTCTCACTCGGAATTCGCGGAGCACATCACCTCCGGCCCGAGTCTCACTCGGAATTCGCGGAGCACATCACCTCCGGCCCGAGTCTCACTCGGAATTCGCGGAGCACATCACCTCCGGCCCGAGTCTCACTCGGAATTCGCGGAGCACATCACCTCCGGCCCGAGTCCCACTCAGAATTCGCGGAGCACATCACCTCCGGCCCGAGTCTCACTCGGAATTCGCGGAGCACATCACCTCCGGCCCGAGTCTCACTCGGAATTCGCGGAGCACATCACCTCCGGCCCGAGTCTCACTCGGAATTCGCGGAGCACATCACCTCCGGCCCGAGTCCCACTCAGAATTCGCGGAGCACATCACCTCCGGCCCGAGTCCCACTCAGAATTCGCGGAGCACATCACCTCCGGCCCGAGTCTCACTCGGAATTCGCGGAGCACATCACCTCCGGCCCGAGTCTCACTCGGAATTCGCGGAGCACATCACCTCCGGCCCGAGTCTCACTCGGAATTCGCGGAGCACATCACCTCCGGCCCGAGTCCCACTCAGAATTCGCGGAGCACATCACCTCCGGCCCGAGTCCCACTCAGAATTCGCGGAGCACATCACCTCCGGCCCGAGTCCCACTCAGAATTCGCGGAGCACATCACCTCCGGCCCGAGTCTCACTCGGAATTCGCGGAGCACATCACCTCCGGCCCGAGTCTCACTCGGAATTCGCGGAGCACATCACCTCCGGCCCGAGTCTCACTCGGAATTCGCGGAGCACATCACCTCCGGCCCGAGTCTCACTCGGAATTCGCGGAGCACATCACCTCCGGCCCGAGTCTCACTCGGAATTCGCGGAGCACATCACCTCCGGCCCGAGTCCCACTCAGAATTCGCGGAGCACATCACCTCCGGCCCGAGTCTCACTCGGAATTCGCGGAGCACATCACCTCCGGCCCGAGTCTCACTCGGAATTCGCGGAGCACATCACCTCCGGCCCGAGTCTCACTCGGAATTCGCGGAGCACATCACCTCCGGCCCGAGTCTCACTCGGAATTCGCGGAGCACATCACCTCCGGCCCGAGTCTCACTCGGAATTCGCGGAGCACATCACCTCCGGCCCGAGTCTCACTCGGAATTCGCGGAGCACATCACCTCCGGCCCGAGTCCCACTCAGAATTCGCGGAGCACATCACCTCCGGCCCGAGTCTCACTCGGAATTCGCGGAGCACATCACCTCCGGCCCGAGTCTCACTCGGAATTCGCGGAGCACATCACCTCCGGCCCGAGTCTCACTCGGAATTCGCGGAGCACATCACCTCCGGCCCGAGTCCCACTCAGAATTCGCGGAGCACATCACCTCCGGCCCGAGTCCCACTCAGAATTCGCGGAGCACATCACCTCCGGCCCGAGTCTCACTCGGAATTCGCGGAGCACATCACCTCCGGCCCGAGTCTCACTCGGAATTCGCGGAGCACATCACCTCCGGCCCGAGTCTCACTCGGAATTCGCGGAGCACATCACCTCCGGCCCGAGTCCCACTCAGAATTCGCGGAGCACATCACCTCCGGCCCGAGTCTCACTCGGAATTCGCGGAGCACATCACCTCCGGCCCGAGTCTCACTCGGAATTCGCGGAGCACATCACCTCCGGCCCGAGTCTCACTCGGAATTCGCGGAGCACATCACCTCCGGCCCGAGTCTCACTCGGAATTCGCGGAGCACATCACCTCCGGCCCGAGTCTCACTCGGAATTCGCGGAGCACATCACCTCCGGCCCGAGTCTCACTCGGAATTCGCGGAGCACATCACCTCCGGCCCGAGTCTCACTCGGAATTCGCGGAGCACATCACCTCCGGCCCGAGTCTCACTCGGAATTCGCGGAGCACATCACCTCCGGCCCGAGTCTCACTCGGAATTCGCGGAGCACATCACCTCCGGCCCGAGTCCCACTCAGAATTCGCGGAGCACATCACCTCCGGCCCGAGTCTCACTCGGAATTCGCGGAGCACATCACCTCCGGCCCGAGTCCCACTCAGAATTCGCGGAGCACATCACCTCCGGCCCGAGTCTCACTCGGAATTCGCGGAGCACATCACCTCCGGCCCGAGTCTCACTCGGAATTCGCGGAGCACATCACCTCCGGCCCGAGTCTCACTCGGAATTCGCGGAGCACATCACCTCCGGCCCGAGTCTCACTCGGAATTCGCGGAGCACATCACCTCCGGCCCGAGTCTCACTCGGAATTCGCGGAGCACATCACCTCCGGCCCGAGTCTCACTCGGAATTCGCGGAGCACATCACCTCCGGCCCGAGTCTCACTCGCGCCGGGGACTCGGGCTGAAGAAGCAGAATGGCTTCTTCGCGAAGCCATTCTGTTTCTATAAAAAAAATTTCATAAATTTTATATATATATATTTATTTTTATTTTTTTTTTTTTGTTTTTTTTTTTTTTTTTTTTTTCGCCCTCACGTGTTTAAATTTCTATATTTTCGTTAAGTTAGCGTCCTCTCGACCTATAAATTTAGAAATCTTCTTCTAAATAAAATCCTAAGTTTTAATAAGCTAATTAGCCCGTTAAAATCTCTCACGGAAATTCTACCAGGACTTTTAATTTACTCGATAAAATTTTCCGGGGTATTACAAAGGCCGTGGTGGCCCTGATGGGATTGGAGTCGTCACAATTGTGGTATCAGAGCACCCAGGTTTTAAAAGCGATTCTGTAGATTGCCTGCCAACACAAACCGCCGCACGAGGACTCTGCATCGACTGTAAGTGTTTAAGTTTAAGTACGATTCTTAGATGTTTATATTGTTTTGTTCTTTGTATTGTGTCTAGGAACAGTAAAATGTCGAGAGCACCTAGGCCACCTCAAGGGAATCCCATTGACCAACTTATGGACATAGTGCACCAATTGTCGGAACAAATAAGGATATTACTACACCAGAACAGAAATGGGAATGGACAAGGCAACACTCCACAGGACCAAAGTGGGGAGAGATTCAAGCGGCTTAAGCCCCTGACCTTGGACTGACAATCTTCGGATCCCACTTGCGCTGAGGTGTGGATCCGTAAGATTTAAAGTATGTTTACTTACACAAAGGTGGAGGAAGTTGACAAAGTGACATGTGCGGTGTTCAACATGGAAAAGGATGCCATTTTCTGGTGGGATACAGTTATGCCACTACGAATGCGGAGGTCATGACATGGGAACAGTTTAAAACGGCATTCTACAACAAATATTTCAATCACACCCTTCGAGCCAACAAAAGGGCGGAGTACTCCCAGTTACGCCAAATAGGGTCAGTGGCCGAGTATGTACCAGGTTCGAGTCGTTATCCCGTTTTACAGGTCTTTTGGTCAGCGAAGAAGAGGATGAATTGTACCAATTTTTACAAGGCTTGAAATTGGAAATTCTGAAAGGGGTAAAGACAGCGGGCATGGAAGACATGTCGTATTACAGGGTCGTGGCTAAGGCCCTCAAGCTAGAAGATATAGAGATGAAGCTTCAATGGCAAAGGGAACCGCCGAAGAAGTTTTTTTGAGAAGTGCAACTGCAACAGAATCGGGGTTGGCAGCCACAACAACAATGTCAGAAGGCACCTAGGGGTCAAGAAAGGGGCAAACGACCAGAAAAGGCTCCACAGGCTCCTCTATGCCCTACGTGTCAGAATAATCACTTCGGGGAGTGCAAGTTACATTCTGGCCAATGTTTTCGGATGCGAAAGGATGAGGCACAAGGCTATAGATTGTCCTGAGACAAACAAGAGGCCACCGGGTGGTCCTTCGAGGATTTTTACCTTGATCGAAGACGAGGAAGTTGCTCAGCCATCAGTCGTTTCAGGTATTATTTTGGTTTGTAATGTAACAGCTTGTGTATTGATTGATATGGGAGAGACCCATTCTTTTATAGCACAAGAGTATATATAGTGCAATTTAGAGTTTGTTCTGGCCGACCGTGATTATAGCGTTATGTTGCCCTTCGAGGAGTTTTTACACTCAGACCAGGCGATACAAGGAGATGTGATATCTATTGGTGGTTGGAAGATATATGCAAACTTAGTTATCATAGACATGAAGGGATACGACGTGATCTTAGGGATGAATTGGTTGTTTAAGCACTATGCTACAATCAATTGCAGGTTGGGAGCGGTAGACTTTAGACCCTCGAGTGGTGAGGGTTAATCGTTTCAAGCGACCCTCCGTTCGAATCAGATTCCTATGGTGTTGTCCATGAGTGCCCAGCACTCGATTAAGCTAGGATGTTTGGGTTTCATAGCGAGCATTCTTGATACGCAAAGACAAAATGAGAAGAAGTTATGTGA
This sequence comes from Begonia masoniana, assembly GCA_022432975.1. NCBI lineage: Eukaryota > Viridiplantae > Streptophyta > Magnoliopsida > Cucurbitales > Begoniaceae > Begonia > Begonia masoniana. Next base: position 23,075,171 of record CM039505.1, on the reverse strand, counting down.
TATTCCAATAGTTGCGGAGTTTCTAGAAGTTTTCTTTGACGAGTTACCAGGCTTGCCTCCTGACCGAGATATGAATTTTACGATAGAGATTATTCTTGGTTTGGCACCTGTATCTAAGAACCAGGCCCAATTAAAGGAACTGACGGACAAGAGTTTTATACGCCCAAGTGTTTCTCCTTGGGGCTCTCAGGTATTGTTCGTGAAGAAGAAGGATGGCTCCTTAAGGATGTGCGTAGATTACCGGGAATTGAATAAGTTGACTATAAAAAATAAGTACTCGTTGCCGAGAATCGGCGATATGTTTGACCAGTTACAAGGGGCCAATGTGTTTTCAAAGATTGATTTACGTTCAGGGTATTACCAACTGAAGGTCAATGCTAGAGATATACCAAAGACAGCCTTCAGAACCCGTTACGGGCATTACGAGTTTATGGTGATGTCCTTTGGATTGACGAATGCCCTGACAGCTTTTATGGACCTAATGAACAGAGTATTTCTGGAGTTCTTGGATAAGTTTGTGATAGTGTTCACAGGCGACATCTTGGTGTATTCCCGAAATGACGAAGAGCACGCAAAGCACTTGAGAGTAGTTCTGACTACTCTGAGACGGCATCAGTTGCATGCTAAGTTTTCCAAGTGCGAGTTTTGGCTGAATCAGGTAAATTTCTTAGGCCATATTATTTCGAGAGAAGGAGTTTCGGTGGATCCAACTAAGATTCAACCCGTAAGGGAGTGGCCTTAGCCGAAAATGCAAGTGAAGTGCGGAGTTTTGTAGGCCTAACAAGATATTATAGGAAGTTTATCGAAAGATTCTCTATGAGAGCCAAGCCTCCGACAAATCTGATGAAGAAAGAGGTGAAGTATGAATGGTCTAAGGCTTGTGAAGAGAGTTTTCAGACCTTGAAACAGAAATTGACCACAGCGTTGTTGTTAATGTTACCCGTGGAGGATGGAGTATTCAGTATTTATTGTGATACGTCCAAAGTAGGATTGGGATGCGTATTGATGCAGGATGGAAAGGTCATTGCCTACACCTCTAGGCAATTGAAAAGTTATGAGCAGAATTACCCAACGCACGATCTAGAATTGGCAGTAGTGGTATATTCGTTAAAGATATGGAGACACTACCTTTATGGACAGAAGTGCGAAGTGTTTTCAGACGACAAGAGTTTGAAGTATATCTTTACGCAAAAAGATTTAAATATGAGGCAAATGAGGTGGTTGGAGTTCGTAAAAGACTATGATTTTGAAATCAATTACCATCCGGGAAAAGCTAACACGGTGGTAGACGCTTTGAGTATGATGCCTAAGACAGAGCAGTCCACCGTTTTCAGCACGTCAGCTTCTTTGAGAAAGGAGATCCAGAAGTTTGAATTGGAAGTAGTTTCAGAACTTTTGGCTTTACTTTCAGACTTGACAATACGGCCGACTCTTTTAGACAGGATTAAAGAGGCTCAACAGAAGAACTCAAAAGAAAAAGATGATAATTGGGCTAAGTTGACGGACGCATCTTCCGAATTCAGTTACTTGGAGGACGGCATTCTAAAATTTTGAGATCGATGGTACGTTCTAAAGGATGAAAAGTTGAGAAAATTGATATTGGCTGAAACGCACTCATCATCTTTCTCAGTGCATCCAGGCAATACCAAGATGTACCGAGATCTGAAAGTTCACTATTGGTGCCCCAACATGAAACGTGAAGTAGCCAGCTATGTACAGTCCTGCTTAGTTTGCCAACAGGTGAAGGCAGAGCACCAAAAGCCAGATAGGATGTTACAACTTTTATCGATTTTCGAGTGGAAGTGGGATCATATTTCAATGGATTTCGTGGTTGGCTTACGAAGGACAATCAAGGGTCACGATGGTATATGGGTCGTAGTGGACAGACTGACAAAGACGGTCCATTTCTTATCGGTAAAGATGACCTACACGATGAATCAATTCGCAGAGCTGTACGTCCAAGAGATTATCAAATTACATGGGATTCCAGTATCAATTGTTTAGGACCGAGATCCCATGTTTACTTTCGAGATTTTGGAGAAGTTTACAAAGCGGTATGGGTACTAAGTTAATGTTTAGCACTGCATTTCATCTTCAGATTGACGGACAATCTGAAAGGACAATTCAGATACTTGAGGATATGTTGAGGGCATGCGTGCTAGAGTTTCAAGCATCATGGAGCTGGTATTTACTATTGGTCGACTTTGCCTACAACAACAGCTACCAGTCCACGATTGGTATGACTCCGTACGAGGCTTTGTATGGTAGGAAGTACAGGTCGCCTTTGTATTGGGACGAAATAGGCGAAGCAAAACTGATTGGTCCGGAGATTTTAAAACAGCTATCTGAGAAGGTCGTTGTAATCAGACAAAGGATGGAAATTACACAGAGTCGACAAAAGAGTTATGCAGATCGAAGGAGGAGAGATCTGGTATTTGTAGTAGGAGATGAGGTATTTCTAAAGATTTCACTGTTTAAGGGCGCTATGAGTACTAAGTTAACGTTTAGTCGACTTTGCCTACAACAACAGCTACCAGTCCACGATTGGTATGACTCCGTACGAGGCGTTGTATGGTAGGAAGTACAGGTCGCCTCTGTATTGGGACGAAATAGGCGAAGCAAAACTGATTGGTCCGGAGATTTTAAAACAGCTATCTGAGAAGGTCGTTGTAATCAGACAAATGTTATAAATTTCACAGAGTCGACAAAAGAGTTATGCAGATCGAAGGAGGAGAGATCTGGTATTTGTAGTAGGAGATGAGGTATTTCTAAAGATTTCACTGTTTAAGGGCGCTATGAGTACTAAGTTAACGTTTAGCACTGCATTTCATCCTCAGATTGATGGACAATTTGAAAGGACAATTCAGATACTTGAGGATATGTTGAGGGCATGCATGCTAGAGTTTCAAGCGTCATGGAGCCGGTATTTACTATTGGTCAAATTTGCCTACAACAACAGCTACCAGTCCACGATTTGTATGACTCCATACGAGGCGTTGTATGGTAGGAAGTACAAGTCGCCTCTATATTGGGACGAAGTAGGCGAAGCAAAACTGATTGGTCCGGAGATTTTACAACAACTATCTGAGAAGGTCATTGTAATCAGACAAATGTTATAAATTTCACAGAGTCGACAAAAAAGTTATGCGGATCGAAGGAGGAGAGATCTGGTATTTGTAGTAGGAGATGAGGTATTTCTAAAGATTTCACTGTTTAAGGGCGTTGTTCGATTTGGTAAGAGAGGAAAGTTGAATCCACGGTTCATCAGACCGTTTCCAATAACAGAAAGGATAGGATCTACGGCATACAAACTACAATTGTCGTCATCTATGGAATTAGTTCATAATGTTTTCCACGTGTCGATGTTGCAGAAGTGCGTGCATGATCCAACGCATATAGTGGAACCGGTTAATCTTGAAGTACAGCTGACTTTGACTTATGGGGAGAAGCCGGTGCAGATTCTGAAGTCTACAGTGAAAGTCCTACGTAACAAGACAATCTCACTAGTAAAGGTGTTACGGAGAAATCACAATGTAGAGGAAGCCATGTGGGAACGACAACAGGACACGATGGACAAATATCCAGAGTTGTTCAGGTATGCAATTTTGAGGACAAAATTTCAATTAAGGAGGGTAGGATGTAACGCCCGGGTTTTTTGATTTCAACTTATTAGGGTTATATTCATAAATATAGTAAAGTAAGCTTGTTTTACGAGCGAAAAATTTTTGTTAGAACCATAGGAATTAATTGGAATATTTGGTGGAATAAGAAAATTTTGGAGAATCCAAATTGATAGGTTAGGTAAAGAATTAAGAGGAGGGGCGAAACGGTAATTAGGGAAGTCAAAAATTATAAAATAAAATTAACCCCCCCCCCCTTCTCTCCTCTTCCACGAACACCAGAGAGCTCCCCTCTCCCTTTGGCAATTTTGCTCTCCCACGGCGATTCCTCCATTCGGCCGATGATTCGTCCCTCCAACAATCCAATTTCTCTTCTGTTATTTTCTACAATCAAGCCCTAGGTAAGCTTCAAGTGTTATACACATTTAGTTTTCCCGTTTTATGGTTGTTATTCGTTAGGATTTTCGGTTTAGGGTTTGAGATATTATAGGTCTATGTTAGAAATTGTTTGGTTTACCGTATTAATGACTTTTAATGGAAGATTAAGAGTTATTATTGATAGTTAGGTTGGAAGAATGAGTGTTGGTTGGATTTTGGTGGTTGGAACGATATAAATGCCATTAATGGCTTGTTGAAGAATTTGTCAGTGCAAAGTGCTCGATAAAATGCTCGAAAGAGATAAATTGAAGTTTTAGGAAATTTGCCTTAGCTAGAAGTTCTGTTTAGTTTTAGAATTCGGTCATTTAGGGTCGATTCTAATGATGGATTGTGAAATATCATAGGTGAACCAAGCTAAGGAGGGTGCTCGACATTGCTAAGGACGCTAGGTAAGTGTGTGCTAGGTTTTCGGTCCTTAAGACCCTACGTCGTATCGATGCTACGATATATGTGTTTTGATGATATTTGATGGCTATCGGTCGTTTAGGGTCGATTCTAATGATGGATTGTGAAATGTCATAGGTGAACCAAGCTAAGGAGGGTGCTCGACATTGCTAAGGACGCCAGGTAAGTGTGTGCTAGGTTTTCGATCCTTAAGATCCTACGTCATATCGATGCTACGATATATGTGTTTTGATGATATTTGATGGTTGTAGGGTTTTGGTGAGTCGGGTAGCCTAGGAAGTTAGTTAATCGTTTCACGTCATGCTTGATGAGATTTATGTGTGATTATGAATTATCTTTGATGGTTGTTATATGCGTAGTTTCCTCATGCATCATGTTTTCCATTCAAAGACATACGAAATATTTTTACATGCACGTTTTCAAGTAAAAGAAGTAAAGAGAAAGTAATGTATGTAACGGTTAAGTGAGGGTGGTGAGTGAGTAGGGCACATGGCACGATAAATGGCACGCACGGGGCAAGGCAAGTGGTCTACTGGGATAGATGAGGTGGTGCATGTGCCTAATACTACATAAATCCCTACTTATTTCACATGTACGTAATGTTAAAGAAACAAAATGAACATGTTTTACGAAAGTCATGCATTCATGTATATGTCATGTATTGTGCACTCCTTACTAAGCATTAGGCTTATCGTTTAAATCGTATGATGTAGATGACAAAATTGAAGGTGAGGAACCTCCCCTTGATGATAAACCCTAGGTGGTCGACGGATGGTGCTCGTGGCGGGCGTGAAGTGTTTTGGCATGACTAATTGACCCGTGGGTGTGCTCCGAGCAACTTTTGTTAAATATAGGTGAATATGATAGACGTAAGATTAGTTGAATAATGATTTTGGTTGTATAGTGGATAACTTGGAGATATAGATGTTTTTGGATAGTTTTGATGAATGGGTTTACCCTTATGATGTTTTTATAAGTTTCCGATGCATGTATTCGATATTGGTGAAATGGTTTAGGATTTCGGTCGGATTTGATGATATGTGTACGTAGATTCGCATGTAAATGTGGTATGTTAGGTGCAGATACATATAGATGAATTAAAGATAAGTTATGGTTGAATTTTTAGGTGAAAAAGTGGAAGAAATGGCAAAGGAATGGAGAAAAGTAGGGAAGGGAGCACTAGGCGCACAGCTGGCGCGAGCAGGCGCACAGGTGGGGCGAGTAGGGCCTGTAGGGGCACGCTGCCTTGCTCAGTCAATCGATTGGCGCACAATCGCTGATCAATAGGCAAAAGTTCTGGAAAAAGGGCGCAAGACAGGGCGATCGCCGACTGATCAGCACCCATGGCCGATCTATCGGCCAAGCACTGTTCATTCTGGCAAAAAACTAGAGCGATCGCCAACCGATCGGCCTGTCAGCAGATCGATTAGCCCTCGTAGGATGCTTAGCACGCAACGCGCGCGCCAGGCGCAGGTAGTGTGTGCGGTGAGGCGTGGGTAGCGCGCGTGGCAAGGCGCGGTGTGCGAAATGCGTGCATTGTGGCCGAGCGATAGGCCACGGTTGGCACGCGATACGGTGCGCGATTGACGTGCGAGGAGAGCGCAGCGAGGTACGGTGTGCGCAGTGTGTGTGCCATGGCCAAGCAATAGGCGCGTGTGGCGCGGTGCGCGCGGGGCGTGTGTCATGGCAGCACAGTAGGCTCGCTGGGTGGTGAAACGGTGACTGCCCGATGGGCGTGCGATGGCGCACGCCGTTGGCGAGCAATTGGCGCACGGTGGCAGGCGAACAGATGCGCGATGCGCGCAACACGAGCGCGCGGCATGTGCGCAGGGTGAGCGAGGGGCCCACGCGCCGAATGCTTGGGCACACCCCATGGATACCCTCCTTTATGTTTTGAAGCCCCAAGTCTTAAGTGATGTTTTCCGACCTTAGACGAGTCGTTTTAAATACGTTTTAAGTTAAACCCTAAATGTCGATAAAGGAAGATCGATTGTCCAAGTCTGTTCTTTAATGTGTTAAGGAGAAAAATAAAAATTTTATGTGAACGGACGAGGGTTAAGTGAAATGTATGTGACGGCAACGCCGTAGCGATCATGATGGGATTGGGGTCATCACACTAGCGAGTTGAAGTGTCATTGTTGTAGGTCAAGATTCTCCTATTCTAAGTCTTTTAAAGATAGACATGAGCATTAGTTTAATATTTCCTCCAAGATCACATAAAGTTTTTCCAAAATAATTACTATTGATCGTGCATGGAATAGTGAAACTGCTTGGGTCGTTCATTTTAAGAGGAATTTTGTTCTGCAAAATGTAACTAGTTTCCTCTGTCATTGCCACAAGTTCAAATTCTCCCAACTTCCTTTTGTTTGATAAAATATTCTTAATAAACTTTGCATAGTTGGGTATCTGTTCGAGTGCTTCCACCATAGGTATATTGATGTGGAGTTGTTTAAGGACATCAAGAAATCTTTTGAATTGTTTGTCTTGATTATGTTTTTGCAACATTTGGGGAAAAGTGGCAGAGGTGTCTCAATCTGCAGTTTTTCATTTGAATGTATCAATAACTTTTTCTGGTTTTTCTCATTCAATCTAGTCATCCTGCTCTTCTTGCTCAACTTGTTTATCTGACATTTCTGCTTGTTTCTTTTATTTTTCTGGATCTCATGTTCTCTTCTATTTCTCAAAACAATAGATTTACAATGCTCTTTCCCTAATCTTGGTAGCACTTCTGTATCACTCGGTAGTTGTTCAAAATTTCTTGTATTTATTGTTTGAGCAATCTGACCCACTTGATTCTCCAATTTTTTAATCGATATAGCTAAATTCTGTAAGATAATGTTTGTTTTTTATGCGTATTCTCTGACAAAGTTATCTGGTTTAGCTTGGGACACTGTATTGTGTGTTGACTGTGAGAAACCTAGAGAATAATTTGTTGTAGATTTATCTTGTGTTGTAGCATTCTATTGCTATGAATACCATTTGATATTCATATGTTGATAATTTCAAACATGATTATAAGTTTTTGTTCCTGTTATACCCTACATAATTCACTGATTATGGGTTAGTAGAAAACAAATTATAATCATGATATTCTTCACAACAAATGCATGAAACTTCCCTTATCGTTGAACTTGCTAAATGTTCATCGATTTTATAGTATTCTCCATTATGGGTTAGTAGAATACAAATTATAATCATGATATTCTTCACAACAAATGCATGAAACTTCCCTTATCGTTGAACTTGCTGAAATGTTCATCGATTTTATAGTCTCCAACGTTGCAAACTTAGCATTTAAAGCAGTGATTTCATCCAACTCGTGAAATTCAGCGACTCGCTTAGTTGAATATGTTTTGTCTGATGGCCATTGTTAATTACTCACTACCATATTTTCCAATAATTCATGTCTCATGGTATGACTTTGATAAAAGAGTGTCATTAGCTACAACATCTATGATTGATTTTGTTTGTCCACAATGCCCATTGTAAAATGTCTTTAACTGTATCTAGTGTTGTATCCCATGGTTAGGACACTATCTTAAGAATTCTTTAAACCTGTCTCAAGCTTCATAAAGTGACTCATTATCGCGCTATTAGAAACTTGTGATGTCATTTCTCATCTTGACATTTCTTATAGGTGGGTGATATTTCATGATAAATTTCTTTGCTAAATGTCCCCATGTAGCAATAGTATTTGATGATATACCATTGAACTAATCACGTTCTCTGTCTCTCAAAGAATATAGGAACAACTTGAGTCTTAACGCTTCAGCCGAAACTTCAGAACAATCGAAGGAATGACTCACTCACCAAAAATATTGAGATGACGATGTGGATTCTCAGATACCATGCCACTGAATTGTCCAAAGGTCGAATTGTATTGCTTTTGAGTCTGATCTCACAATGTCAGGGTTTAGATCGTCAAGCGTAGGAATAGCAAAATCTTGGATAGGCCAATATCAATCATTGATGATTATGTTAGGAAGGTTCCTTCTTTATTCTTCTTGTTCAATCATATTTTCTCCCTCAACAAATAGATGTTGGTGTTGCTGTCTCCTTGTTGCACGAAATGTTTGTTTGATCTTTGAATTGTATGGTATGGGTCCAGGTAATTCTCACAATGCATCAAGCATATGGTACCTTAAGTACAATAAGAATTTATGTAAAGAGTTAGTTTTTAGTAAGATAAAATAATTAAGAATTATCTCTGACAATTGCACTAAAATTTGTTAGTGAAAAATCGCACTTTAACGCAAGTGCACGTGTCGCTAATAAAGTAATAAAAAATAAGTATCAGTCGAATCCACAAGGATGATTATGGAAATATTGGTCAGAGTTGATTTCTTTGTTAGGTAAATTTTACTACTAAAGCTACTGATTGTTACAACATTAGTTCGAATAACAAAAATTATGCAATAACCAAGATTACTTTGAATTTCTTAGTGGTTCATTTTATTATTCTCTTCAATTATAGACCGAGAAAAAAATAATAAAATCTCATTAACGACTTACTCTAAAAATCATACAAATTAAATGAAAACGTAAAGTTCAATCCGTATAAATTAATGTACATCTAACAATTTCTAGCTATTTCTCAACCAGAATATGTGTAATCAATTTTGTAATAAAATCTCATTAATGACCTACTCTAAAAGTCATACAAATTAAATGAAAACAACTTCGTAAAATTCAATCCATATAAATTAATGTACATCTAACAATTCCTGGCTATTTCTCAATACGATAAGAATATGTGTAATCAATTTTGTCCGTCGACATAAATCGAATTTAATCATAATCATCGTAATAATTTATTTGAATAAAAATAAACAATTGTATCAAGCAATAAATTTTTTATAAAAAATACTTTCTACCCTAACAAAAATAAACTCTTAGCCAATAATCATAAAATTCATCTAAGCAATTAACTTGAAAATATCTAAAATGAAAATCATCAAAATAATAGAAGCGAAGAAGTTTATAAATTGTGAGATGGAGAATAGAAGACCGCAACTTTTCTCTGAGTCAATTCAAAATTTGTTTCTCTTCTCCCCTCCTTGATGAAAAACCCGTCTTTTTCTCTGCACGTCTCTACGCGCTTTTTCTTCCCAAAAATTTGCTTTTTATTTCCTAAGATTTGTCTTCTTTATTTATTAAGATTTTTTCTTTTGTTGCCTTCTCCAACCGAGTTTTTCTCTTTTTGTTATTAATTTGAATTCCACAATTAAATATTTTGCTCCATCTTCTCGATTTCCATAATATGTCTATTCAGTTGGCATCATTTACGAAGTATATACAACAACGAAAAATATTTTAGTGATATTAACATGATATTTTTTGAAAATATGAACAAAATCAATTACTTCTCGGAAGCAAATAGCATTGTACCCATTTGTAGCAATTTAGATAATTTTAATCTAAATAATTCATACTTTACTCGTTTCAAATAATTATTCACATATAAATATTAACTGAAAATAATTCTTTTTTGAGAGTTATCTCTCTCACACCATTGATGAGAAAAAAAATAGATTCATAGCACTAAAACAGAAAATAAGAACACCACAGATTCGGCGGTAAACCGGCCCAGAAACAACCAAAAGCGACTGCTCAAAAAAAGAATGTTCTTAGAGAGGATTCACTTAGACAATATTAAATTTCATACCCTCTATTTATAATATCATATCCTAATTAAAATACCTAAATTACCCTCCTTGGGTTAATTTTGCATCAGTTTCCTTCGCTGCTTCTTTGCCCCAAGTCTAAAGTTGGACCCTCACCAAATGCGCAGAGATGAGAATTTTATTTCTCTTTATTTTTTGATTAAGCCTCCATCGGTTAAGGATTCTTCTAAACCTTTTATCTACCGAACAGATTCGATACGATCCTTTCTAATGGGCCGTCGTTAGATACTCCATCAGTCGTCTCCGCTGGATAATCAGATCCGTGAATTGAGAAAGTCCATTATTAAGTCCATTTGGTTGATGGGTGATTGATTATATGGAGTGTTAGAAGAGTGTTCTTGGGAAGTAGACTTGAGACTCAGCTCAGCTGTCGCAAATGCAGACGATGGAACAGATTTTAGGCGGAGTAGAAACTGCAACAATCATATTGATATGCTCTCGAACAGAGCATATTACAACAAGTCAAAGCAGAATGGTATAAATTCAGCAGCAATTCAAAATTAGATACACTTTTACTGACCATATCGACAGAGACACCTCTTGCTGCTTCATTCATCTTAGGAGCTACATTGTTTCACGCAGGCGATGAAACGCTAATCTACGAGAACCAACACTTTAATATTGACATCATTCTACGAATCGAAACTTGAACAAACTTTTTAACTTGCCTCTTTCTAGCTTCTCAAGCAGCTTCTTTGAAACTGGAACCTCCATTTCACTGAGCTTCTTAAGATACCCTATTGCTCCATAAGAAATCATCAGCTTCTTGCATTTCTTACTCGAGGAGAGAGATAAAAGGCAAGCCGCTGCATATTTGCTTGCGGTATTTTGAGGGCTCCAGTCGAGCAATTGGACCAAATTCGGTACACTTTTACTCTCCTTTTTAAGTTCTCTGCAGTTCTGAGAATTAGAGACTAAGCTTGAAATCGCTTGGGCAGAGACCTCCCGTATGCTATTTGATTTTTCCTCCAGCAACTTTACGAGAAGAGGGATAAATCCTAATGCACCAACCAGTCTCTTCATCTCGGTCGACCAGGAAACTCGACAAATGGCCAAGGCAGCAGCCTGCTGCGCCCCTAGTGAGCCATATTTCAACACATGAAGCAGGCGAGGAAGGACGCCAAGAGAAATCAAATTTTCAAAAGAAACAGACCCAACCAAATTTCTCACTGCCCAAACGGCAGATTCTTTTGGCAGAGGGCCGCTTAAATAAGCGAGTAAACTTTGAAGACCCCCTTCTGAAACGACACACTTTCGAAGATTATCATTTCCAGTCGTCATGTTTTGTAAGCACTTGGCTGCATATTCTTTTGATTCCAATGAAAATCCATTGTCTAAGATGTTGATCATCACTCCAATTGCACCTTCTTCGTATAGAAATTTCCGGGTTTCATGCACAGCCGAGATATTCTTTATCGTAGCAGCTGAGGCAGCCTGCAATAGAGAATCACTAGCTCTACACAGCTCAATCAGCAGCCTAACACCACCGTGGCCGACAATGGCACGAGAAGTTTCATTCGACATAGACAACCTCTGTAGTGAAATTGCAGCTTTTTCTCTACCCACTGCACTTCCGGACTCAACAAGCCTTATGAGAGGAGGGAGAACACCCTCTGAAACCAGCCAATCCTCACAATTTCCAGATTCGGCAAGTGAGCAAATCACAGTCATGGCCTTCTCTTGAATGCAGGGAGATGTTGCAGTGAGTAATTGCACCAATGCAGCAATATTACTACGTCCCAAGATGGCCAAAACGTTCTTCTCATCCTCTTTCATGGCCTCGACCATGCTATCTAGAGCCCTGTGCTTCGCTTCAAGGTGACCGATCTGAAGCCGTGCAAGCAACTCCCTTAGATTGCAAGTGACAGTTGAGTCTTGTTCGGAAAAACCAGTCGGAATTAGAGGCATGCTAGCTTCGCTTAGAACTCCCGCCTTGATCAAAAGCCAATCTCGCAAATTCAAATCTAATCTTCCCAATAAAGTATCGAGATCGCTCTGCATCTGAAGCTTCCCTTCGTATTTGTCTTGCAAACAAAGCTCTCCTAATCTGATTGCTTCCTTCAACGTCTCGAACACGGCTTGCAATTGTTCCTTGCAAAGCATGTTTTTCGAGAAGAAAGGGTGGCTCGATAGGTCCACTAAACGCGAAGGAATCTGTTCAAGCTTCAAAATTATCATCTTCCACCTGCTGGGAAACACCTCAACCTCTCTAGCCATAGCTATGGACTTGGGAAGTAGTTCTTGTGCTTGAGATAACCACTCTTTGGCAGATCGGGAACTGATCAAAACTTCAATCTCGCCTTCTTCCACCATGGTTTCTTATCAGAATTTCGAATCAAGAGTCTCAGCAAGAAGTGCTACATCAATAGAAATGTAGGAAAACGAAAAAGAAATGATGTAAGATAGAAACTACAATTGAAGGGAGTAGTTAGAATCGTAAATTCAGATCAAATATGCTAAACATGATGAGGTTAAGGAATCTTCCACTATCAGATAAGTTTTTACAGATGAAAACAAGACTCGACCAAGAAAATCAAAAGTGGCTGAAAAAGGTGCCCCCACGAACCCACTACCTTCTACCACTTTTGCAAGGGAAGATTTAAATGCAAAAGCTGAACATGTAAAGAGACCAAAATAGTAATTGAAACTTACAGTTGGAGACAGTGATAGAATTAACCTTTCAATGCTTAAAAAGTGGCAATATTACCCTTTTTTATACATGTATTAGTCTCAAACAGGTTCAAACCCAGGATTTTGACACGTGTTCACTTTTAACTCGAATCCAAAATTTGCTTTTGTTTTCTAAAGAACTGTTTTTTTAATAACAGGGAAAACTTCTACCCTTTTAGCAGGAAGAAACACCAGTTGACAGCTTCTGATAATAATCTCTCATCAAATTCGCTTAAGATTTAAAGCAGAATTCTAGAGGTGGATGATTATAACTGTCCTATGGTTATGATTTCAAGATGACAAGCAGGAAAGGTGGATTCTTAGCTGTATTTCCATATTCATTCCCATTACATTAATGGAGTTAGCTAGTTCAGAGAGAGAGAGAGAGACTTTTTCTTTGAAGAGAAGGTAGGAGTCCCTATCTACCCATTTGAATGTGAAGCACATAAACTGCGAGGATGAAGAATCATAAAAATTTAAATATTACTGAAAGAAATAAATAACTGGATCTCTAAACTACCTTAAGTAGCCTCAACGTCCATAACATTCAATGGTTCTCACGCCAACTCTTTTTTCACCTACAAAATGAATCAGAAATTACATTTTGTTTACTTGAGAAAAGAAAAAGACACTTTGAAAAAAAAAAACCTTGTTTAAAGAAAAGCAGAGAAAAAGAGAATAGAAGGAGCAACCTTAGAGACCCAGGAAGAGGAAATTTAACCTTTTTCGTCTTAGAAAGCAACCCAATTTAGCCTTATCTTCGAATTTCTCCCCAACCGTCAGAACCCCACTATTGTTGAGCTTTCAAACTTCATCAGCATTTTCAGCGATACCAAATTTCTGTAATTTAGAAGCGCACAGAAGAGAAGAAGAAGAAACATACTTCACCTTTGCTTCCCCTTGGAAGAGCAGACACAAACGGAAACGAATAAAATAAAGAAATCAAGCTTCGACAAATGGAGAGAGATAGAGAGAGAGTGAGTGTGTGTATGACTGCCTGCTCGAGAGACCAACTGCAAGTAAATTTCAAAAATCAAATTTCTAACTGCTCTTTCTCTCTCTCTCTCGCTACACCTTTTACAGAAAAATATTGTCAGTTGTCTGTCTTAGAGATTCTCTCTAAAACGATCAGTAATTTTAACACTCTAAATATGAATTTGATTTAAAAAAATTCTCAAAATATTTTTACCTTAAAAAAAAAACTCTTAATCCATTGAAAACGAACAAAAAAGCCCCTGTCGGGGGTACTCACCCTCTAGCGGGGTATTCACCCTCTATTCACTCTCCGTTCTCAATTTTATACTAGAACATGAGTGTTCACTCTCTGTGATTTATAAATTAGTATTTAATTCACTTAAAATTTTTACCACATATTCATCACATAATGAGAAAATAATTTGAAAAGTTTTATGATTTTCTAACACTTGTACAATTTATTGTAATTTTAATTATTTATTTTATAAAATAATTATAATAAATCATAAAAGTGTGAGAAAATCATGAAACTTTTCAGGATTATCTTCTCATGATATGATGCATATGTGATAAAATCTTCAAGTAAATTTAATGTCGTTTGCTATTTTTTTAAAATTAATACTCGTTCCTTCTTCACTTATTAAAGAAGGAACGAATATTAATTAAAAAAAAACTAAACGATATTCAATTTATTTGAAAGCTTTTACCACATATTCATCGTATCATAAAAAGATAATTTGAAAAGTTTCGTGATTTTCTAACACTTGAATGATTTATTATAAATATTTTATAAAATAAATAATTAAAATTACAATAAATCATAAAAGTGTTAGAAAATCACGAAAATTTCAAGATTATTTTCTCATTATATGGTCAATATGTGGTAAAAATGTTAAGTAAATTGAATATTATTTGATATTTGTTTTAAAATTAATTTATAAATCACGGAGGGTGAATGAAGAGTGAATGGAGGGGTGTTCTTTAGAACGGTCCTCCGTTCTAATGTAAAATTAAGAACGGAAGGTGAATGAAGGATGAACACCCCCCCTCCCCCGCCAGGGATTTTTTTTTGTTCGTTTTCGATAGTTTAAAGTTTTTCTTGTATAAGCATACAGTGATGATTTTTTTAAGCCAAACTCTGACATCGAAGGTTAAAATGATTTTAAGCCAAACGATTATATTTCAATAAGAGAGAAAGAAAATGCCAATGAATGTGGGGCAGACTAGATGGATCCAACGGGTAGAGATAAGACTCAAAGATAATAATTTTCGAAAATTCCACTTCCCAAACATCCTACTACAACGTATTTGCATTAAAAAAAAAAAAAAAAAAAAAAAAAAAAAAAAAAAAAAAAAAGCCACGGCCGAAACGAGCAATAAATTTTGAGAAGAAAGATCCTTTTCAAATATATTTTACAAATTTACTTCTTTTTTATATTGATGCATTTTATATGCGTTATGGGATATAGAAGAAACAAGGACAAAGAACTAGGAGAGTATTGTTAACGTATCTGCTATTATTCATAGTTACATTATAGTTGGTTTTGTATTTTAGTTACAATTCTTAGTTCTCTGTTTTCATTATCGATATACATGTAAAAACATCAGTTGAAGTGAAATATACAGACATTCATTTTGCACTGTTAACTCTCTCTCTCTCTCTCTCTCTCTCTCTCTCTCTCTTGCTGCCACTCTCACCTTCTTCTTCTTCCTTCTCGGTTCACCGGCAGCTTTACTTTCTCTGGCCACTCTGGTTATTAACTTGGTATCAGAGCAGAAAAAGGATGGCATCCTCTAGCTTTATAATTCCCTCTTCCACTTCAACTTTCTCTCCTTCCCCTCTTCCCATTTTCCCCTATGTAAACCAAACATTAACCATCAAGCTCACCAGTACTAACTATCTCATCTGGAAGGCAGAACTCCTCAACATCGTTATAGCAAATGACATTGATCATTTTCTAGACGGCTCCCTCCCACCTCTACAACAGTTTTTCGACTCGCTCTCGTCTCAAATCAACCTAGAATACACTGTTTGGATGCGGTATAATTTGCTCATCATGAGTTGGATTTTTTCATCTTTATCGGAAGACTTGCTGTCCTAAATTGTATCATTCACAACAACCAGTGAGGTGTGGAATGCTCTGGCCCGTATCTTTGCATCGTCGTTGCTAGCAAGGATCACTGATCTCCGGAGCTAACTTCACTAGCTGTCAAAATAGGGCATTTCAGCTAGGGGTGGGCAGACCCGAAACCAACCCGAGGAACCGAACCGAACCGAGACTTCGGTTCGGTTCAGTTCGGGCGAAGAAATGAAATTTTTAAGTTTGGGTCGGGCTCACCGATTGGAGTTCGGGTTCGGTTCGGGTGGAGGTCAAACCCGAACCGAACCTGAACCCGAACCTCACTTGATTGCTGAAAACGCTGATTAGGCCTTAGGGACTTAGGGTGTCGGGAGGGAGTCGCGATTATCAGGTTTTTCGGTTTAGGGCGAAGTTCGAACTCCTCGAGTCCTCGTCGTCGCTCTCGCTCAACTCCTCCGGCTCCAGCCAGCCTCCACCAGCGATTGCGATTCGCGACAGTCGACAGACGATCGACAAGGCTAGTCGGCGACGACTCCTCGGCGTTCCAGCGGCAGCGACAGAGGACTGACAGCCACGGGTGACGGGCTGACGGCTACTTGGTGACGAGTGACGACTCCTCGCTCCGATTCACGCTCCGGCTCACGGTCCCGCCTCCGATTTGCGTTCCAGTTGATCAGCTGCCTCCCGTCGGTTCGTGTATACAAGATCTGGTATGATAAAATTATTGTTTTTGATCTTATTACTATTTTATCATGTCTGACCGGCTCATTTCCATGTTTGTTTGTAAAAATAGAACGTTTGCAGCTCCCTCTCGGTCTCTTCAGAGTTCAGACTGCTCCCTGCTCGGCTGCTCCCTCTTGGTCTCTCTCTTCAGACTGCTACAGTGCTCCACCCTCCAATCCAACCATCAAATAATCAGCCCTGTATGTATTGTGTAATGTGTTTATAATTTTTAATTTATGTACTAGTAAAGATTATTAGATTAGGGCTGATGTTATTTGGGAGACTCTTCGAAATTGTTGATCGAGAGCATTGTTTGCTGTTTAAAATTATAGGGTGTTTATTTATATAATCGTTGCTTGCTATGAGTCTGACTATTGATTGTGACTTATTTGTGATATTTGATATAGAATTACTGAATTAGAGTATAGAAATTTGTGATATTTGCTATAGAATTGTTTGAATTTGTTTCGTTAATTGAATGATGAATATGATTGTTGTTAATTGTTTTTTTAGGATGGAAACTAATGTAAATGACAGTAATCCGAAGAAAAGAAATAGATCCAATGCTTGGGATAATTTCACTTTGGATGAAAATTGTGATGAAAATGCACCTAAAGCTAGTTGTAACCACTGTGGTCAGTCATATGCATGTCATTCTGTACGAAATGGTACTTCAAATATGACCAGACATTTAAAGGTGTGTACAAAGTTATTTGTCACAATTGGATGTCAAACAAACAACATTGCCTTTTTTAAAGAAGGAAAGTGGGGGAGAATGTTCTAAAGTAGCAACATTTACTCAGCTAGGGGGGCGTAAAGTGATTGCTCGCATGCTAATTAAGGATGAATTGCCTATGAGAATGGTTGAATGGGAAGGATTTAAAGAATGTCTTCAATATTTTCAAAGTTTTTTTGTTATGCCTTCTCGTAGAACAGTAGCAAGAGATATTGAAACTATATACAACAATGAGAAAAGACAGTTGAAAGAATTTATTAGTAGAAAAAGTCAAAGAGTGAGTTTAACTACTGATACTTGGACTTCGAATCAAAATATCAATTATATGGTTGTGACTGGTCATTTTATTGATGGTGATTGGAAGTTGCATAAAAAAATTTTGAATTTTGTTCAAATAGAAAATCACAAAGGTGAAACCATTGGAAAATTACTTGAAGACTGTTTGTTTGGCTGGGGCATTGAGAATGTTATGACCATTACTGTTGATAATGCATCATCTAATGACGTTGCAATTTCTTGTTTGGTTAAGACTTTGCGTAATTGGCAGAGTTCGGTTGTTTTAGATGGAGAATTTATTCATGTTAGATGCTTTGCGCACATTTTAAATTTGATTGTTAATGATGGGTTGAAGGAACATCAACATTCAATTAGCAGGGTACGAAAAGCTGTCAAATATATCAAATCTTCCCCAGGAAGATTACAACAGTTTAAGAATTGTGTTGACAGTTGCAAGATTGCATTTAAAGGAAATGTAACCCTGGATGTGTGCACTAGATGGAACTCTATGTATTTGATGCTAGATAATGCTGAGAAATATGAAAAAGCTTTTGAAAAAATGAGAGAATGTGACAGCAATTTCATATCAGACCTCGATGAAGAAGGGCCTCTTACCAGCGAAGATTGGACAAATATTCGAGTATTTTGCAAGTTTCTGAAGGTTTTTTATCACGCAACTAACACTGTTTCAGCTTCATTACATGTTACATCTAATTTGTATGTTAGTGAAGTATGTCAGTTAAAGATGATCATTCAACAACATGTCATGGCTGACAATATGCTATTAAGGACAATGGCTTTAGGCATGCAGAATAAATTTGACAAGTATTGGGGCACTTTTGAAAGGTTCAATATTCTTGTCTTCGTGGCGGTCCTTCTCGATCCAAGATGCAAGTCAAAACTATTAAAACATTATCTAAGCATCTTGTTTGGGAATGATATAGTTGCAGAGCTTATGAATAAAGTAGAGAATGTAATGGAAAGACTATATTTGGATTTCAAAGGTGATTCAGTTGACAGATGTCTAACTTCAAGGGTTGAGATTCCAAAGGCAACTAATATTGCAATCTCTACCTTCTTTGACAATTCTCTAGAGTTTGATGTTTCTATTAATATGTCTGAAATTGATGAGTATATGACCGAGAAACTTGAAAAATACTCAGATAGTTTAGATATATTGACATGGTGGAAGTAGAATGGCCACAAATATCCGATTCTAAGCAAAATAGCCAAAGATGTTTTCGTCATTCCAATTTCAACCGTCGCTTCAGAGTCCGCATTCAGTTGTGGTGGTCGTATTGTGGACTCATCACGTACATCTTTATTACCAACGACGGTAGAAGCTATTATTTGCACTCAAAGTTGGATCTGTTCTAAGAGTCCAACTTGGTCCTGACAGTGATTATCAAACTATTGATGAAGGTACTTCATTTATTTTACATGAACTATTATATTGCAAATATTATTTTTATTCTTACTAGTCACTAATTTCATATTATTGAATTTTTGTTATAGAAATTGATGCGTTAACTAAAAGGAATGAAGAAAAAGAGAAAGATATTATCGAGTTATAGCTAAGGTATGATTAAACAATTTGATCTTTTTCTTAAGATTTGGTGAGAGTACATTGAAATTGGGTTCTATGCCTGACCGATGGGCAGGTGGGATTTTTTGAGGACAAATCAGCTGCTGCCATGGCAACATTTGGTGATATTTTGCCTGCTCTTCTGGATTGTTTCGGTACAATAAAGAGAAGACTAGAACTTGAAGAACAGCTTCAGTACAATCATCAGCAGAAGAAGTGTGAACAGAAAGATAACTCTTTTAATGACGTTTAAAGCTTTGAGAAATCTACCCACCTGTGGGTGAACAGAAAATAACTCTTCTTTTTTTTTTTTCTTAAAACCTAAAAATAGGATTTCTGATTGCTAATCTTAGAGATTATGTCCCACACTTCCTTTTTAATCTTCTCTCTAGACTTTTATCTCAATATATGTAGATCAAAAGAAGTGTGAACCGATCAAAATGGAGCAGCAGGTCAACGTGGTCAATGGAGCAAAAACCGACCCAAACAGACCCGAACCGAACCGAACTTTTCGGCTCGGGTCTGGTATACATTCTTCGGGTTCGGGTTCGGGTTCGATTTTTGAAACCGAACCCGAAACCGAAGAGGTCGGTTCAGTTCGGTCCAAAACTGAACCGAACCGACCCGATGCCCACCCCTAATTTCAGCCGCCAACTGCATAAAAAAAAAAAGACTTTATGCAACACTTGCAGAAATTGGTGAACCAGTCTCATACTGGGATCCTATGATTTACTTTCTGAACGGGCTAGGAAGCAAATACAACGCTTTTGTGGTTTCCATTCAAAATCGAGCGGATCAACCCTCACTAGAAGATGTTCACAGTCTCCTCAAAAGTTTCAATTTTTGTCTAGAAAAACAAATCTCTATTGCCTCCCTTCCGATGCCGAGTCAACTGTAAGCGAACTGCTGCAAATCTACACTCTTTTCGTCCGGTTGGAGCCCTCGTCCACCGTATGCAGATAACTTCTAGCCACAAAATCCGTTTGGTTTTCACCAGCACGGATCCGAGTTTTTCTATTGGCTCCCACCCAGTCAAATAACCCGTCCAAAGCCCGTTGCCAGATTTGTAATAAACTGGGCCATGCTGCAACAACCTGCTACCATCGGCTCAACTTAAGTTACAGACCGATTGTTTTGGTCCAACAGTCATATAACCCGACCCAAGCCTCTCTCAGTTTTCCTTTTGCCTTACTATCAAAATCCTTCTCACATTCTCCCTCTTTCTCCTTATCAATATTATATCTTCCCCATACATATCTTCCTACAAATCAAAATGCTCCTTCACCTGTGTCTAGCCCCTCACCCTTCTCCCAAAACACACAAATTAACAACTGTAACACCCGGCATTTTTGCCATGTAATTATTCCTTAAACTGTTGGAATGGAATTTATTGGCCATTAATAAAATGTGTATTTTATTTGAAGTTTTATGATACCTTACAGAAAAGTGGGTTTTTGGAGAAAACGGATTGAAGAAATTAAGTAACGATTCAATTGGAAAACCAAACTATATTCAACCAAAACAAAACACTAAGTTTAAAATGCATGGAAGGGTAAATTGGAGAGAAATTAAGGTTGGTGGGAAATAGCCAATGGATAGTTGACACTTGGCAACTTGTTGGGAAGTTAAGTCCTTCCTCCTACGTGAAATTTGCATTTTTACTTCTCTGCTTCTTCCCTTCCCTCTTTGCTTTCTCTCATCCAGGCGATTGAAACAAAGTACCAAACCTTGTTTCTCCTGCATTCTTCTGTTTCCTTCAGCAAAAAGGTAAGCATCTACTCACGCTAACAAGTTTGGACAAGTTTAATTTGGGTTTTTACCGAAGTTTAGGGTTATGGTATTTAGAGAAAACTCACAGTCTTTAGATGAAAACACGTTGGTGTGTTTTCTAAAGATTTCAAACGTGTTGCTGCTGATACTTCTAACTTATTTGTTAGCATCTGCAGCATTGTTTATTTCTCTACGTGCTTGTTACAGATCTGTGCATTTCCGAGACTTTCCAGCCAACTGCATCGCGGATAACAAGTAAGTTCATATCCGTAGGTTGGCCCTTAAGGCCCTACATCGCGGAGGTACTAGGTTTTCTGTTCTGTCGGGTTGTATTGGGTAGAATAGTAGAGTTATGTTCTGAAATGTCTGGCTTTGATCTACTTTCTATTGTCTTATTTCTGTTGTCTGTCAGTTTAAGTTCAAGCACCGTTCATGCATACACGTTTTCTCTGAAAGACATGCAAAAACTGTTTTCTGTACACGGTTTTGAAGTTAAGCAAGATAAAATCTGACTGAAATGTACCGGTTAAGTGTGGGATGGGGACTGGCCCCCAGATCTGTTTTTGTTCTGTTCTGTATCTCTGTTTGTGCCTGTCGTGCACTTGCCAGTTCCCTTATAAGCCCCACTTATACCCCTCTGCCACTGAAACGTAATGTTCTGTACTGTCACTGTATTTCTGAAAGTTCATGCATAACATTCTGCATCACTGCATTTATAGTATGTTCTTACTAAGTTTTAGACTCATAGGTGAACTCCCTAATGTAGGTACTGAACCCGAAAATGAGGACTTCGTGCCTCAGTCTGACGACTAGGTGGCTGGTGGCTCGAGCTCTCAGGGGTAGTTGCTACAGTCAGACATATTTCTGTCCCGAGGTTTAAGTTTTCTTAAAGTGATGTACAAGTTTGTGAAACTTTACTGAGATTCTGCTGTTGTCACGACCCTAATACTGTACCCAATTTCCGTACTATCTTTTTTTTTTTTTTATCTCTATACTTTAAAGAAACTCTTAGCGGAAACTAAACCGAAATCGAAACCAGAATCGAAATCGGAATTGAATTCTAACTTTTAAAACAAATTAAATAAAACTTAAAACCATTTAATTAAAACTTAAATTAATTAATTTAAAACAATTAAAAGAAAAACGCCAGGGGCGAAATCAAATTGCGCCCCAATAAGGAGAGGCGATTATTCACCCATAAATGGGGCGAATAATCGCCAGTGGCGATCAGTCGCCACACTCCCTGGAAATTTCCAGGGAGTGGCGACCATCTGGCGACTAGATCGCCCCCTAGGCGAATGGTCGCCAACTCCTTTGCCCCCCTTCTCCTTTTTCTTTCCCTTCTTCTTCCCCCTTTCTTCTACCTTTCTCTTCCTTTAAACTTCTCTATACACTTTACACCTCCTTCACCATTTCACTAACAAAATCATCAAACATACTCACTCACCGAAGTAAAAACTCAAAACTCAATTAGAATATAACCCGTTTTCTTAAAAACAATTCGCGTGGATATGTTTAAAAATCGAACATTTCCCTAACACCAAACATTTTCAAAAATACATTTACAAAACGTTTAAACTATGAAAAGTAACCTATCGACTACCAGAACCAAACATCCTAAAATGTCTATTCAATTCACCATCAGTCCAAAACATCCCAAAAACCCTCAAAACACGTACATACTTCCCCACGGGTCAGGTAAGCATCGACTGCGCCAGCACACCACCGCAACCATCCTTCGTCAACTGAACTCATGTCTCAGGAGGAGGAATCTCGTCCTCACCTGTTTCCTTGTAATCACCTATACCATACAACATACTTTGGGATAAAAATCTCAGTAAGGCTCGTAAATGCAAATGCTATGCTATGCTATGCACTGTAGGTGTCACCGAGATCCTATCCCCCTAACCGGAGAGAGCTCATTCAACAGGCGGACTACTCTTTCCAGCTAGAGGAGGGGGGTGCATGCTTATAACACGTACAGCCGTGCCTGAGCCCCACCTCGCGTGACCTGTAAACTGTATGCCTTGCGGCCTGTAAACTGTATGCCTTACGGCTGTTTTCTTTGCATTATCTTTAAAATATCGTATGGAAATTCATTTTCATGCTTTTCTTTAAAACACGTGATGCATGAACAGTTTATATCATAAAGTAAACAACCACATATGTACCATCAAGACTATAAATACATAACATATAACCTATAAAACAACTAAACCTGTCTACCCAACCAGAGCAAATAAACATACGCATCTCCAAAACTCCTCGAGACGACCACGACGTACAGTGTAGGCCAATCGGCCAGAGAAGATCACGAGAACTTACCTCGTGTCCAAAGCAGCTCAAGCTCCGTCCACGAGCGTTGTTTGTCTGAGGCAAAACATAATATCGAACGTTAAAATGAGTTTAAACTATCGATCGCCCAAATTTACAAAACCTTAACTACGGAACTTCCTAAAGTTCTAATCCAATTCATTGAACTATTTACTCGAGCAATTTACGCTCGGCACCTAAATTCCTAAATTACGAGTTTTCCCTAAAATCTCGAAGTTTCACAAATTCTAACATTTTTTCTAAATCAATTAGATTAGTCCAATAACATCCAATACATTCAATATATACTTAATTGCAGCAAATCTATAAATTTCGAATCCTAAATCTCGTTTTTAATCGAAACCCTAAACGAACCCTAATTGGTTTAACTCTACGAAACTCGGAATTTAACGCTATAAAACTATAGAATCATACCTAGAGCGTCGATTGGAGGAGAAAACGTGAAGAAAACGGAACGATTGGAGGACGAACGGAGGTTGGAAATGGAGGAAGGCGTCGACGGCGAGGGAGAGGAAACTCTCTTGTTCGTGAATTGCCAGAGAAGAAAAGAAGAAGTGAGGGAGAGAAGAGAGAAGTTTGTTTTTAATATAATTTGGTTGGCAAAATTACCATTTTGCCCTTAGTACATATTTTATATTTGTTTCGTCTTTCGTTTCGTCAATCGGCTAACTGTTCGGATTCTCAAAATTTTCTTATTTCACCATTATATCCAACTTATTATTAGGGTCCTCATAAAACTATTCGTTTGCAAAATGGACCTCGTTTACTATTTTTACTAAAATGTCCTTTGTATTACGAGAAACTTAATTACTCGGAATATAGCGTTATTATTCCGAAAATTCTCGTAAATTTCTTAAAATTCCAATTAATAATTAGGATCATAATGGAGCTTTCTTTTCATAAAACGAGTTTGATTTGACATATTTATAAAATGCCAATATATATTATAATATAAAATTCCGTACAGGCCGGATATTACATTCCTCCCACCTTATTTAGAATTTTGTCTTCAAAATTTAACTACACAAATAGCTCAAGATACTTAGTCATCATATCCTGCTGTTGCTCCCATGTAGCTTCTTCCACCTCGTGGTTCTGCCACAAAACTTTAACTAGCGGAATCTCTTTGTTGCGTAAGACTTTAATGGAAGACTCCAAAATACGTACCGGCCTCTCCTCATAAGTCAAGGTAGGTTGTACATCGATCTCTGTAGTCTCGACGATATGTGATGGATCGCGTAGGCACTTCCGAAGCATCGATACGTGAAATACATCGTGGATACCCTCCATAGAATCTGGAAGCTGTAGTCTGTACGCCAACTTCCCGATCCTCTTAGAATAAGAAAGGGCCCTACATAACGAGGGTTTAACTTGCCCCTCCTTCCGAATCTCATAACACCTTTAAACGGAGAAACTTTAAGGTAAACTTCATCACCTTCCTCGAACTCTAGCTCTCTCTGTCTCGTGTCAGCATAGCTCTTCTGCCTGCTCTGAGCTACCTCTATACGTTGTCGGATAATGGCAATCTTCTCTGCCGTCTGCCGTAGAATCTCTGGACCAACGATGCTGGCATCGCCAACCTCGTCCCAATATAACGGAGACCTACACTTTCGACCATACAAAGCCTCGTACGGTGCCATGCCAATGGTAGCCTGGAAGCTGTTGTTATACGAGAACTCAATCAGAGGTAAATATCGGCTCCACGAGCCCTGAAACTCCAGCACACAGGCTCTGAGCATATCCTCAAGAATCTGGTTCGTCCTCTTTGTCTGACCATCAGTTTGAGGATGAAATGCCGTGCTGAAATTAAGCTGAGTCCCCATAGCTTTGTGCAGACTCTTCCAGAACTTCGATGTAAATCTCGGATCTCTGTCTGAGACAATCGAAATTGGCACACCGTGCAGTCTGACAATCTCCTGCACATATAGCTTGGCGAGCTGATCCATCGAAGAAGTCATCTTCACAGGCAAGAAGTGAGCCGACTTTGTCAATCGGTCCACGATTACCCATACACCATCATGGCCTTTCATCGTCCTCGGGAGCCCCACAATAAAATCCATGGAGATCTACTCCCACTTCCACTCCAGAATCGGCAGTGACAATAATGTTCCGGCCGGTCTTTGGTGCTCCGCTTTCACCTGTTGACACACTAAATAGGTCTCAACGTACTTGGCGACCTCTCTCTTCATATTCGGCCACCAGAATTGTTGCTTCAAATCTCGGTACATCTTAGTACTTCCCGGGTGCACAGAATATGCCGAAGAATGTGCCTCAGCCAATATCTCTCTCTTCAGCTCCTCGTCGTTAGGCACGTACCACCTATGCCTGAACTTCAGAATACCATCATCTGATAAATGGAAATCCAACGAGTCACCCAGCGTCATACTCGATCGAAGCTCCTCACACTCTGTATCATTCTGCTGAGCTTCGCGGATCCTATCCAGAATGGTCGGCCTTGAGAGAAATGTTGGTGAGCATACTGGACAACTCTGCCACTATCTCCACATCGAATCTCTCGATCTCAGACCGCAGCATAACTGACATCGCTGCCAATGAAGGCTAACTCGCAGAAGGCACTCTACTCAAAGCATCAGCAACTTTGTTCGCCTTTTCTGGATGGTACTTTATATCAAAATCGTAATCCTTGACAAACTCAAGCCACCTTCTCTGTCACATATTCAGCTCCTTCTGTGTAAACAAATACTTCAAGCTCTTGTGGTCGGAAAATATCTCGCACTGCTGCCCATATAAATAATGTCTCCATATCTTCAGAGCAAAGACCACGGCTGCTAACTCAAGGTAGTGCGTAGGGTAATTCTGCTCGTACGGCTTCAGCTGCCGAGAAGCATAAGCAATAACTCTCCCCTCCTGCATCAACACACAACCTAGTCCAACTCCTGACGCATCACAATAAATACTGAACTTGTCACCTTCAACAGGTAACGACAATATTAGAGCGGTGGTTAATCTCTGCTTTAACTCCATAAAACTGTTATCACAAGCAGACGACCATATAAATCTCTCGTTCTTCCGAGTCAATCGTGAAAGAGGAAGTGCGATCTTCGAAAATTCCTCTATGAACTTCCAATAATAGCCAGCTAATCCGAGAAATCCACGCACCTCACGTACGTTCTTCGGCTATGGCCAATCTCTGACCACCTGAATTTTGTTCGGATCCACAGAAACACCTTCCTGTGATATGATATGGCCAAGGAAACTGACCCGATCCAACCAAAATTCGCATTTGGAGAACTTCGGATACAACTGATTCTGACATAGGGTCCTCAAGACTATCCTCAAATGCTCCTCGTGTTCTTCCTTCGTCTTAGAGTAGATCAGAATATCGTCGATGAAAACCACCACGAACTTATCCAGATACTCCTTGAAGATACGATTCATCAAGTCTATAAACGCTGCAGGGGCATTAGTAAGTCCAAAAGACATGACAAGGAACTCATAATGCCCATACCTCGTTCGGAATGCCGTTTTCGGTATATCATCCTTCCGGACCTTTAACTGATTGCAGCCCGAGCGCAGATCAATCCTTGAAAATACTCGGGCACCTTGCAGCTGATCAAATAAATCATCGATCCGAGGCAACGGATATTTATTCTTCACCGTCAATTTGTTCAACTCTCTGTAATCGATGCACATCTTGAGGGTCCCGTCTTTCTTCTTGACAAACAGAACGGGCGCACCCCAAGATGAAACACTGGGTCGAATAAATCCTTTCTCTAATAACTCGTCAAGCTGAGTCCTCAACTCTCTCAACTCAGCTGGTGCCAACCGATACGGGTTTTTAAACCTTGGCGCGGAGTTTGGATAGACATCAATAGTGAATTCAATCTCCCGGTACGGTGGTAACCCGGGAAGATCATCAAGGAATATACCAGAGAACTCTCTGACTATAGGAATGTCACTCGACTTTACTCCACTGAGCAACTGAACATCAAATACAGAGGCCAAATAAATAGAGCACACACCTTTAAACTGCTCGTTGACCCTCATTGAATAAGAAATAGGCGAGCTGCTCAATCGGTTCATCGCCTGATAAGAAAACTCGGCTTTATCCGGGGATCAAAAGGTCACAATCCCGGATCGACAATCGATGGTGGCGAAATGCTGTGAAAGCCAGTCCATCCCTAAGATCAGATCATAGTGTTCTATGCCCATAACAATAAGGCGAGCATAGAGGGTACTGTCCCCAATCGAGATAATATTGCCCTGAACAACATGACCTGACTGCATACGCTCTCCTGAAGGTAGCATCACACTATACTCGCATTCTACTATCTCAGGCACAAGCTTCAGTCTAGACATGCAAGCAGTGGAAACAAAAGAGTGCGTAGCCCCCGTGTCTAACAAAGAAAATACAGTTACGCCCGTAATCAAAATAGTACCTGCAATCACCGCAGGCTGATCCTCATCGTCAACATCACCAGGCTCTATAAATGCGAAGATCCTCTGGATAATCCTCCTCTGATCACTGCCTGACTGATCTCGGCTCTTTTTCGGGCAATCTTTAACAAAATGGCCTTGTTCTCCACACCAATAGCACACGTCTGTGCCCATTCTGCACTGGCCACGGTGTTCCTTCTGACATTTAGGGCAAAAAGATATCTGAGGAGCCCCCTTTACCTGCTTGCCCTTCCCTCGATCAATGCCTCTCTCTAGAGGTCTTTTAACACCCCTCTGCTGCTGCTGAGGCTGTGCTCTCGGTTGCCAACCTCGTGATTGAGGGCGAATCTCTCTGAAGAAGCCCTTAGCTGGCTCCCTCGGTTTAATAGAATCTCTGTCAACTGCCTCTATGTCAAGCGCCCTGGCCACAATCTCGTCATAGCATACATTTCGTACCATAGATATAGTAAGGCGCATCCGGAACTCCTGGCTAAGTCCCTG
Organism: Begonia masoniana; assembly: GCA_022432975.1. Classification (NCBI taxonomy): domain Eukaryota; kingdom Viridiplantae; phylum Streptophyta; class Magnoliopsida; order Cucurbitales; family Begoniaceae; genus Begonia; species Begonia masoniana. Next base: position 23,046,975 of record CM039505.1, on the reverse strand, counting down.
TAAGAACCGGCGTACCTTGTCCTCGTTAATGCTGACCTGACGTGGCGCAAATCTAGAAAGGGCTTCAAACTTCCTCACATACTCAGCAATCGTACAAACTTGTTGTAACTGCATAAAATCAACCATCTTCGCCTCTTGTACGGTATGGCTGAAATACTTGTCATAAAACAAATCTCTGAATCGCTCCCAACCCATAATCGTCACATCAGTGGTCGTCTTGATGGAATCCCACCAAAATCGAGCATCCAGTGCCAAGTGATAGGTCACCAATGCGACCCTCTCTCCATCCTCTATGCTAGCATACGCCAGCATGTCCTCTATAGTGCGAATCCACTCCTCGGCCGAAGAGGGATCCGTAGATTGTCCATTAAATATAGGGGGTTGGAGCTTCTGGAACCTCTCCATCCCTCGGTTACCCGGAATGGCTGCCTCCCGAGCTCTAGTACCATCTCGGTCTATCAGCGTACCCAGCTGTTAGGACTGCCTCTCTATCTGCTGAACCTGTCGCTCCATATGCTGGGACTGCTGGGCGATAAAATCCTTAAGTGTGTCTATCGTATCATCGCGGTCATCTCGATTGTTTCCTCGACGCACCATACTTATATACTCCTATATTAAAGTTAAACAAATACTGTATAAAAATGAAATCAAATAAAGCTATAAAGATACTTAGAGTTGATGAAGAATGTTCGCGTAGTGACTGTGCAGTCGAGCAGTCTACAGAACCGATTTTAAAACCCGGGGGCTCTGATACCATAACTTGTCACGACCCTAATACTGTACCCAATTTCTGTACTATGTTTTTTTTTTTTTTTATCTCTATACTTTAAAGAAACTCTAAGCGGAAACTAAACCGAAATCGAAACCAGAATCGAAATCGGAATTGAATTCTAACTTTTAAAACAAATTAAATAAAACTTAAAACCTTTTAATTAAAACTTAAATTAATTAATTTAAAACAATTAAAAGAAAAACGCCAGGGGCGAAATCGAATTTCGCCCCAATAAGGAGAGGCGATTATTCACCCATAAATGGGGCGAATAATCGCCCTTAGGTAATTGCAACAGGCGACTAGTCGCCTGTTGCAAATTGCCGGTGGCGATCAGTCACCACATTTGTGGCGACTGGTCGCCACAATCCCTGGAAATTTCTAGGGAGTGGCGACCATCTGGCGACCAGATCGCCCCCTAGGCGAATGGTCGCCAACTCCTCTGCCCCCTTTCTCCTTTTTCTTTCCCTTCTTCTTCCCCCTTTCTTCTACCTTTCTCTTCCTTTAATCTTCTCTATACACTTTACACCTCCTTCACCATTTCACTAACAAAATCATCAAACATACTCACTCACCCGAAGTAACAACTCAAAACTCAATTAGAATATAACTCGTTTTCTTAAAAACAATTCGCGTGGATATGTTTAAAAATCGAACATTTCTCTAACACCAAACATTTTCAAAAATACATTTACAAAACGTTTAAACTATGAAAAGTAACCTATCGACTACCAGAACCAAACATCCTAAAATGTCTATTCAATCCACCATCAGCCCAAAACATCCCAAAAACCCTCAAAACACGTACATACTTCCCCACGGGTCAGGTAAGCGTCGACTGCGCCAGCACACCACCGCAACCATCCTTCGTCAACTGAACTCATGTCTCAGGAGGAGGAATCTCGTCCTCACCTGTTTCCTCGTAATCATCTACATCATACAACACACTAGGAGATAAAAATCTCAGTAAGGCTTGTAAATGCAAATGCTATGCTATGCTATGCTATGCTATGCACTGTAGGTGTCACCGAGATCCTATCCCCCTAACCGGAGAGAGCTCATCCATCGGGCGGACTACTCTTTCCAGCTAGAGGAGGGGGGTGCACGCTTACAACACGTACAGCCGTGCCTGAGCCCCACCTCGCGTGACCTGTAAACTGTATGCCTTGCGGCCTGTAAACTGTATGCCTTGCGGCCTGTAAACTGTATGCCTTGCGGCCTGTAAACTATATGCCTTACGGCTGTTTTCTTTGCATTATCTTTAAAATATCGTATGGAAATTCATTTTCATCCCTTTCTTTAAAACACGTGATGCATGAACAGTTTATATCATAAAATAAACAACCACATATGTACCATCAAGACTATAAATACATAACCTATAAAACAACTAAACCTGTCTACCCAACCAGAGCAAATAAACATACGCATCTCCAAAACTCCTCGAGATGACCACGACGTACGGTGTAGGCCAATCGGCTAGATAAGATCACGAGAACTTACCTCGTGTCCAAAGCAGCTCAAGCTCTGTCCACGAGCGTTGTTTGTCTGAGGCAAAACATAATATCGAACGTTAAAACGAGTTTAAACTATCGATCGCCCAAATTTACAAAACCTTAACTACGGAACTTCCTAAAGTTCTAATCTAATTCATTGAACTATTTACTCGAGCAGTTTACGCTTGGCACCTAAATTCCTAAATTACGAGTTTTCCCTAAAATCTAGAAATTTCACAAATTCTAACATTTTTTCTAATCAATTAGATTAGTTCAATAACGTCCAATACGTTCAATATATACTTAATTGCAGCAAATCTATAAATTTTGAATCCTAAATCTAGTTTTTAATCGAAACCCTAAACGAACCCTAATTGGTTTAACTCTACGATACTCGGAATTTAACGCTCTAAAACTATAGAATCATACCTAGAGCGTCGATTGGAGGAGAAAACGTGAAGAAAACGGAACGATTGGAGGACGAACGGAGGTTGGAAATGGAGGAAAGCGTCGACGGCGAGGGAGAGGAAACTCTCTGGTTCGTGAATTGCCAGAGAAGAAAATAAGAAGTGAGGGAGAGAAGAGATAAGTTTGTTTTTAATATAATTTGGTTGGAAAAATTACCATTTTGCCCTTAGTACATATTTTATATTTGTTTTGTCTTTCGTTTCGTCAATCGGCTAACTGTTCGGATTCTCAAAATTTTCTTATTTCACCATTATATCCAACTTATTATTAGGGTCCTAATAAAACTATCCGTTTGCAAAACGGACCTCGTTTACTATTTTTACTAAAACGTCCTTTGTATTACGAGAAACTTAATTACTCGGAATATAGCGTTATTACTCCGAAAATTCTCGTAAATTCCTTAAAATTCCAATTAATAATTAGGATCGTGCTTCCTTTTCGTAAAACGAATTTGATTTGACATATTTATAAAATACCAATATATATTATAATATAAAATTCCGTACAGGCCAGATATTACAGCTGTTCTGGTTTTTAAACATCAGCTGTCGTTCTGTGTTTGTTTTAAAAACTTTTGTTTTGGGAAATTCTGTAATCATATGTTAAGTTCTGTACTGTCTCTGAGATTTTGAAACAATGTATAGATTCTGTGTCAATGTTTAAAATCGCTGTATTTGACAGTTAAGTTTATATCCTAAAGTATTATGTGCTCGTGAACCATGTTTTGATGTGGTTGAGAATAAGAAACTTTTATTGTCTTCTGTTTTATGCCCTCGGTTTGCATGTCTTCCTGTTATAATTGTCAAGCTCTGCCTTAAAAATTGCATCTTCCGATCACGTTCACTGCTGTTTTAAGTGTACATCTTCGATGACATCATCATCATCTTTCGATGACGTCATCATACCTTCTGATTCCATCTGCTGCCTTTATCTTTCGATGACGTCATCATCATCTTCCGATTATGTCATCATACCTTCCGATTTCATCTGCTGCCTTCATCTTTCGATGACGTCATCACCGATTCTGATGATGTCATCATACCTTTCGATTTCATCTGCTGCCTTCACCTTCCGATGACATCATCACCGATTCTGATGACGTCATCACACCTGCCGATTTCATCTGCTGCCTTCATCTTTCGATGACATCATCATCATCTTTCGATGACATCATCATCATCTTTCGATGACATCATCATCATCTTTCGATGACATCATCATCATCTTTCGATGACATCATCATCATCTTTCGATGACATCATCATCATCTTTCGATGACATCATCATCATCTTTCGATGACATCATCATCATCTTTCGATGACATCATCATCATCTTTCGATGACATCATCATCATCTTTCGATGACATCATCATCATCTTTCGATGACGTCATCACCGATTCTGATGACGTCATCATCATCTTTCGATGACATCATCATCATCTTTCGATGACATCATCATCATCTTTCGATGACATCATCATCATCTTTCGATGACATCATCATCATCTTTCGATGACATCATCATCATCTTTCGATGACATCATCATCATCTTTCGATGACATCATCATCATCTTTCGATGACATCATCATCATCTTTCGATGACATCATCATCATCTTTCGATGACATCATCATCATCTTTCGATGACATCATCATCATCTTTCGATGACATCATCATCATCTTTCGATGACATCATCATCATCTTTCGATGACATCATCATCATCTTTCGATGACATCATCATCATCTTTCGATGACATCATCATCATCTTTCGATGACATCATCATCATCTTTCGATGACATCATCATCATCTTTCGATGACATCATCATCATCTTTCGATGACATCATCATCATCTTTCGATGACATCATCATCATCTTTCGATGACATCATCATCATCTTTCGATGACATCATCATCATCTTTCGATGACATCATCATCATCTTTCGATGACATCATCATCATCTTTCGATGACGTCATCATCATCTTTCGATGACATCATCATCATCTTTCGATGACATCATCATCATCTTTCGATGACATCATCATCATCTTTCGATGACATCATCATCATCTTTCGATGACATCATCATCATCTTTCGATGACATCATCATCATCTTTCGATGACATCATCATCATCTTTCGATGACATCATCATCATCTTTCGATGACATCATCATCATCTTTCGATGACATCATCATCATCTTTCGATGACATCATCATCATCTTTCGATGACATCATCATCATCTTTCGATGACATCATCATCATCTTTCGATGACATCATCATCATCTTTCGATGACATCATCATCATCTTTCGATGACATCATCATCATCTTTCGATGACATCATCATCATCTTTCGATGACATCATCATCATCTTCAGTCATCTGCCTAAACCTTCTGGTATTATTTCTGCTTACATCCACCGATTTCACTCGATGCCTGCTTCTTCAGTCAATGCCTTCTGCCAGTTTACTTACTTTTGTTTTCATCACTTCTTGCTTTTCTTCTATCATCCATTTTGGCGTTCCGATTCTGTTTACTGTTATCCTGTTTTGCTTCCAAACCCAGAGACTGTTTTCTCCTTCTGAAAACTTTTAAGGAGTTGTCTTAAAGGTCAGGTCTGTTATGTTCAAAAAAAATATATGTGCCTGTTTTCTGTTAAATGCCCAGAGTGATGGCTAGGTTCTCGGATCCTGCTGATCGGGATCCGGACCCGGGCCGTCACAACAACCCTCTCTCCCTTCATCCCCCTACCCCTATATCTCACCCACTCTCTTCTCTTTCCCACCCTAACCTACCTACACAAGCACCTACCCTAACTCCACACAATGCCCACCCTTTGGCATTTTTAAATCCAAAGACTTTTATGCTGAAATCGGCTTTGAACCAAAAACATTTCTCCAAGCCTCGAAAAGTTCTCATTTGTTAACTGTTATGCATGAGGAGATCTCATCACTCAAATACACAAACACTTGGACTTTGGTTTCTCTTACAGGAGCTAAAACTATTGGATACAAATGAGTTTTCAAAACCAAGCATAATTCAGATGACACAATTAGTAGTAATAAGGCTCGTCTCGTTGCAAAATGGTATGATCAAATAAAAGGCATAGACTTGATGAGACTTTCTGTAGCACCCGGTTCTATAGAACTAATTATTTAATCTTTTAAATAATGGTACACTTTACATGGCAATAATAAATGTAGGGTTAGTGGATGACTAGGCGAGGGCATAAGGGTAATAGAAAATTTAAAAGTGGATAACGTATTTAAGGAAAGAGGTTTTGGGTTTAATGCACTGTAGCCGCCACTGTTTTTCCCAAATCATTTTCGACTCTCAGCTTCTCAGCTCAGCAGAGTGCGCTAGGAGATTCTTCTCTGATTTTTCCTTCGGCTTAGGTGAGTTTTACTAAGGTGTCTTATTGCATTATGATTATAGACGATAGAGGTGTATCGTAGATGCATATACCTGGGAAATGTAGGGTGTAGGAGTTGAGTCGGGTTCCGTAAGGAATCGGGAATGCATATAGGATAAAGTCCTGAACTAGCTCCGTAAGTTTCTGAATAGTATGGAATAAGGTTTAGTAAAGATCTAATCGGTATTCTGTTTGGGACTTAGGTGAGCAAAACGTCTGAACTAGTTTGAAACCGAGCATTTCTAGGAGACCAGGTAAGTGAAGTATGCTTGTGCCTTCGGGCCTACATCACAAAACAGTAGGATTGTATATGCTTGATTGTGTTTGTATGTCATGCATCATATTTTGAAAATATACGAAAATGAATTTACATGAAATGGCATGACAAGGAATGAACAGATTGTAACAGTTGTTAAGGGAACTAATCCACCCCTTAATCAAGAGAGAGGATGTATGACTTTGGGGGAAGTGATCCAAACCCTAATTTCATAGGGGGATCTGAATAGTTTGTTAAGGGAACTAGTCCGTCCCTTTTATCGAGAGAGAGGATGTATGACTTTGGGAGAAGTGATTCAACTCTCAATTTCACAGGGGGATCAGATCCGAAACGAATGCATATGCAACTGAGATAAGAAAGTAGAAACTACATGTTTAGAAATTTATGTTTCAGCATTTCAATTCATTATTTCTTTACTTACTTAGCATTAGACTAATAGATGAGTTTTGTGATGTAGGTGAAGAAGCCTCAGAAGGTGTGTTCTCTGAACATGTTGAGGATTAGGCTGTTGGGTGAGCACTTCAATGCAACGGATTGGTGATTCTGATGAGGCGGTTTAACTAGTGTCTGTATGTGGAGTCTAACTTTTCAGATGTTCTGTTGAGTGGTGTAGAGAATTTTGATGATAGCGATAGGTGAAGGTTTTAGAATGTCTTGAGTTTTTTCCTGTTTATGAAGACCTGATTTGGCTCTGTTACAGATTGCTATTTTGGGAGTTTTATTGGATAATGATACAAATGTTGGTTTTAAAATTTTTCTACGTCTTAGGGTCAGGTTGTTTTGAATGTTCTCAGTGAAATTTGCAAGCTCGTCTATCGGTGGATGTAATCCACCGATGGATGTTGAGTGTCATCGTCTATCGGTGGATATAGTTCACCGGTGGATGCTATGTGTTATCGTCTATCGTTTGATGTAGTCCACTGGTGGATGTTGAGTGTTATCGTCTATCGGTAGATGCCGAGTTTTATATCTATCGAAAGACGTAGAAGTAGTTTTGTCATTTAGTGATCGGCAGATGTCGAGTCTTAAATCTATCGGAAGACGTAGAAGTAGTTTTGTCGTTTAGTGATCGGCAGATGTCGAGTTTGCATATCTATCAGAAGACGTAGAAATAGTTTTGTCGTTTAGTGATCGGCAGATGTCGAGTTTTATATCTATCGAAGATGTAGAAATAGTTTTGTTGTTTAGTGATCGGTCGATGTGTTCTGTTTTCTTTTCCCTTTCAACCGTCTTGAATATTTTCATTATTTAGCAAATATTGTTTTTATACGATGATTTTCTGCTGCAAGTTTTAACGTTTTAAGAGTCAAAATCTTGATCATTGAATAAAATTTTAATTTTTCTCAAAAGTCATAGTTCGGTTCAGTATTATGAGTAACGAACCGGGTTTATATAATTCGGGGCGTTACAGTATGGTATCAGAGATATTCAGTTAAACCGTTGAAAAGATTACTCATCAGTGCCGATCGTCGCATGGAGCACTCCAACAACTGTAAGTGTTTATGTTAACCTTAGTTATTAGATGTTTATGAGAGTAGTTAACCTTGAACAGGAGTATAGAGAATGGCTAGACGACCAGAAAGACCAAGAGTACCAAGAGAGATGCCCAACTTAAGAGCTGAGGAAGAACCTAGCGTGATTAGGCAGCTGACAGATCTGGTGCGTCAGCAAACTAAACTTAGTGCGTCAGTAGTCCGATCAGTTAGGTGTGCTGTTGAACCGAGAGGTACAAGGAAGTGCCAACTCGAGTTCTAGCAATGAACATTCTGGAGATAGATTCAGGAGGTTACGACCACCCACGTTTGATGGACAGTCGTCTGATCTGTTATTGCTGAAGGGTGGCTTAGAAAGATTGAGAGTATGTTTAGGTGTGCCAACATTGGAGTGGGAGACAAGGTCACGTTGGCAACATTTCATTTGGCTGGTGATGCTCAACTCTTGTGGGAAACAATAGAGATCACCACTGATGTTTTGGCGATGACTTGGTCACAATTCAGGGACATTTTCTATGAGAAGTATTTTAGCAGCACTGTCCAAACTGCAAAGAAGTTGGAATTTCTGAACTTGAAGCAGACAGGGTCTGTGGCCGAGTACAGTAGGCAATTCAAGTCCCTGTCAGGGTTTGCTGGACATTTTGCTCACAGGGACGAGGATAAGGTGTTCAAATTTATGCATGGGCTGAAGCCGAAAATTTACCGAGGAGTTAAATTTTGTGGTATTAAAGGTTTGACATTCAATGAAGTTGTGTCTACTGCTCTAGAAGTGGAAGAAGCTGAAAGGAAGTGTGCTGGACCAAAAGAGGTCCCACAAAAGTTGGTCCAGCCACACCAACAAAGAGGGATGAAGAGGCCTAGTGAAGGCCAGAGTAGCTAAGGAACAGGAGGGAAGATACAGAATGTCAGGAAATTCCCCCAATGTCCTAAGTGTTTGAAGTACCACCCGGGCGAGTGTAGATTGGGCTTTATGAAGTGTTTCAACTGTGAGGAGGTTGGACACACGATCAAAGAATGCCTTAAGCCTAGAATCACCAGATGCTACAATTGTAACAAGGTCGGCCATATTAACAGAGACTGCCCAGCTTCTAAGAGTGGCCCTGCTATGATTAAACAGAGGATATTCTCCATGATGGAGTCGGGTGAGGAACAACCCGCTGTTGTGTTAGGTATTATATTGATCAACTCTGTGCCTGCTTTTACCTTATTAGATTCTGGTGCAACTCATTCATTTATAGCATCTGCATTTGCTGTTAAATTAGATGTACAGTTTACCCCTTCCATGCATGTGTTCAATGTTGCATTACCCTCTGGTGAACACATGCACTCTAACCAAGTGATACTTGACAGTGATGTGTTAGTAAAGAACGTAAATCTACATGCTGATCTTATTATTATGAATATAACAGGATTTGATGTAATCCTAGGAATGGACTGGTTGTTTAAACACCACGCCACAATTGATTGTAGGACTGGAATAGTTAGTTTCCAACCCCCTGGTAGTTTGAAACATACCTTTCAAGCTTCAAGGAAGAGTAAGAAAATGTCTGTGATAACTTCTATTAATGCTAGACCTCCCCTATGTGAAGAGTGTTTGTGTTTCTTAGCTAGCGTTTTAGACACACAACTTGTAGAAAAAGCAAATCCTCAGAATGTCTTAATTGTCCAAGACTTTCCTGAAGTATATTTGGATGACCTTCCTGGTTTGCCGCCAGATAGGGAAATTGAATTCGTTGTAGATATTTATCCTGGCGCTGAGCCTGTGTCTAAAAATCCATATAGATTAGTACCAACAGAACTTAAAGAATTAAAGAAGTAGTTAGAGGATATGTTGGAGAAAGAGTTCATACGCCTTAGCTTTTCACCATGGGGTGCACCTGTTCTTTTTGTCAAAAGGAAAGATGGATCGATGCGTATGTGCATTGATTATAGGAAATTGAATAAGTTAACTATCAAGAACAAGTATCCATTACCGAGGATTGATGACCTATTTGACCAACTCCGTGGTACACGAGTTTTCTCTAAGATTGTCCTAAGGTCAGGTTACTATCAACTAAAAGTCAAAACCGAAGATATTCCAAAGACTGCCTTTCACATAAGGTATGGACATTATGAGTTTTTGGTTATGTCCTTTGGATTGACAAATGCACCGGCAGCCTTCATGGATCTTATGCATATAGTGTTTCATGAGTATTTGGATAGTTTGTCATTGTGTTTATAGACGACATTTTAATTTATTCGCGTAATAATGATGAGCATGCAAGGCATTTGAGTTTAGTGTTAGAAGTACTGAGACAGCACCAACTGTATGCAAAGTTTTCCAAATGTGAGTTTTGGCTAGACAGAGTTCACTTCCTTGGTCATGTGATCTCTGGTGATGGAATATCTGTTGACCCAGCCAAGGTTCAAGCAGTCAAGGAGTGGCTCGAACCGAAAAAATGCTGCAGATATTCGGAGTTTCCTTGGACTTGCAGGATATTACAGGAAGTTTATTGAAGGGTTCTCAAAGATTGCAACACCCCTCACTCGGTTAACCAGGAAGAATGTGAAGTATGTGTGGACTGAGGATTGTGAGCATAGTTTTCAGACCTTGAAACAGAAACTGACCAATGCTCCAATTTTGACCCTTCCTATTGATGATGGTAAATTTAGCATTTACTGTGATGCATCCAAGATTGGACTTGGCTGTGTCTTGATGCAAGAGGGAAAGGTAATAGCTTATGCCTCTAGACAATTGAAAACACATGAGAAGAATTACCCTACACATGACCTAGAATTAGCTGCGTTGATATTTGCACTTAAAATTTGGAGGCATTACTTGTATGGACAAACTTGTGAAATATTATCGGACCATAAAAGTCTAAAATATATCTTCACACAGAAGGAATTAAACATGAGGCAACGTCGGTGGTTGGAATTTGTAAAGGATTATGATTTTGAGATTAAATACCATCCTGGCAAAGCAAATGTTATGGCAGATGCTTTGAGCAGAGTAACAACTTCAGCCTTAGCCCTGATTCTTGATGTACCATTAGCCTTAGAGTCTGAATTCCAAAGGTTTAATCTAGAAGCAGTGCATAGTGTGTTAACCATGCTTACTGCAATATCCTTAAGACCTACCATTCTTGAAAGAATAAAGGAAGCCCAGATAAATGATGTAGAGTGCAACAAGTACAAGTTAAGCATGGATTCTGCGGACAAATCAGATTTTAACTATTCTGCTGATGGAATCCTTAAGTTTAGAAATAGATGGTTTGTTCCTGCCATTAAAGAACTTCGAGATGAGATTCTTTCTGAAGCACATTCTTCTAGATTTTCTGTCCACCCTAGGAGTACGAAGATGTATAAAGACCTCAGATAACATTATTGGTGGCCATGTATGAAGAGATGTGTGGCAGAGTATGTAGGATCGTGTTTGATTTGCCAGTAGATTAAAGCTGAGCATCAGAGACCCTCAGGAACATTACAACCTTTACCAGTTCCTAAATGGAAATGGGAACAAATAACGATAGACTTTGTTATGGGATTGCCTAGAACAGCAAAGGGACATGATGCAATCTGGGTGATAGTTGATCGATTAACTAAATCTGCCCACTTTCTGCCAATGAGGATGACATACTCGATGGATCAACTTGCTGAACTGTATGTGCAAGAGATTGTTAGGCTACATGGAGTTCCAAGTACCATAGTTTCAGACCGAGATTCTCGATTCACCTATAAGTTTTGGAAGAGTTTGCACAAGGCTATGGGAACACAGCTTAGTTTTAGCACAGCTTTTCACCCTCAAATAGACGGACAATCCGAGAGGACTATTCAGACATTGGAAGATATGCTTCGTGCGTGCGTTTTAGATTTTCAAGGATCTTGGAGTAAATATTTGTCATTGGTGGAGTTTTCCTATAATAACAGTTTTCAGGCAACAATAGGGATGACACCTTATGAAGCACTGTATGAATGAAAATACAGATCACCTTTGTACTGGGATGAGGTTGGTGAAGCACAGTTGCTCGGTCCCGTCATTGTGCAACAAACTGTTGAGAAGCTTGCCCTCATCCGCCAGCGAATTTTGACAGCTTAGAGCCGACAGAAAAGTTATGCTGATAAAAGACGTAGGGAATTGGAGTTTGATGTTGGCAATGAGGTGTTTCTCAAAGTATCACCATTCAAAGGAGTTGTGAGATTTGGAAAGAGAGGCAAGTTGATCCCAGATTTATTGGACCCTTTTCAATCTTAAAAAGGATCAGGAAGACAGCTTACGAGTTACAGCTACCCACCTCTATGGAAGGAATCCATAATGTGTTCCATGTATCTATGTTGAAGAAGTGTGTATGAGATCCATCACAGATTGTGGAACAATAGAGTATTGAAGTTCATCCTACCCTCGGATATGAGGAGAAACCAGTAAGGATCCTAGACTATGTTGTGAAGGTGTTGCGCAACAAAGAAGTTCCTCTGGTGAAAGTCTTATGGCATAACCAGAACATAGAGGAGACAATCTGGGAGCGCCAGCAAGACATGATGGACCAATATCCGGAATTATTCATGTACTGAATTTTGAGGACAAAATTCTTTTAAAGAGGGTAGATTGTAACACCCGGTTCTATAGAACTAATTATTTAATCTTTTAATTAATGGTACATTTTACATGGCAATAATAAATGTAGGGTTAGTGGATGACTAGGCGAGGGCATAAGGGTAATAGAAAATTTAAAAGTGGATAACGTATTTAAGGAAAAAGGTTTTGGGTTTAATGCACTGTAGCCGCCACTGTTTTTCCCAAATCATTTTCGACTCTCAGCTTCTCAGCTCAGCAAAGTGCGCTAGGAGATTCTTCTCTAATTTTCCCTTTGGCTTAGGTGAGTTTTACTAAGGTGTCTTACTGCATTATGATTATAGACGATAGAGGTGTATCGTAGATGCATATACCTGGGAAATGTAGGGTGTAGGAGTTGAGTCGGGTTCCGTAAGGAATCGGGAATGCATATAGGATAGAGTCCTGAACTAGCTCCGTAAGTTTCTGAATAGTATGGAATAAGGTTTAGTAAAGATCTAATCGGTATTCTGTTTGTGACTTAGGTGAGCAAAACGTCTGAAGTAGTTTGAAACCGAGCATTTCTAGGAGACCAGGTAAGTGAAGTATGCTTGTGCCTTCGAGCCTACATCACAAAACAGTAGGATTGTATATGCTTGATTGTGTTTGTATGTCATGCATCATATTTTGAAAATATACGAAAATGAATTTACATGAAATGGCATGGCAAGGAATGAACAGATTGTAACAGTTGTTAAGGGAACTAATTCGCCCCTTAATCAAGAGAGAGGATGTATGACTTTGGGGGAAGTGATCCAAACCCCAATTTCATAGGGGGATCTGAATAGTTTGTTAAGGGAACTAGTCCGCCCCTTAATCGAGAGAGAGGACGCATGACTTTAGGAGAAGTGATCCAACTCCCAATTTCACAGGGGGATCAGATCAGAAACGAATGCATATGCAACTGAGATGAGAAAGTAGAAACTGTATGTTTAGGAATTTATGTTTCAGCATTTCAATTTATTATTGCTTTACTTACTTAGCATTAGGCTAACAGATGAGTTTTGTGATGTAGGTGAAGAAGCCTCAGAATGTGTGTTCTCTGAACATGTTGAGGATTAAGCTGTTGGGTGAGCACTTCAATGCCACGGATTGGTGATTCTGATGAGGCAGGTTTAACTAGTGTCTGTATGTGGAGTCTAACTTTTCAGATGTTCTGTTGAGTGGTGTAGAGAATTTTGATGATAGCGATAGGTGAAGGTTTTAGAATGTCTTGAGTTTTTTCCTTTTTATGAAGACCTGATTTGGCTCTGTTACAGATTGCTATTTTGGGAGTTTTATTGGATAATGATACAAATGTTGGTTTTAAAATTTTCGTATTTTTCGGATTTTAGAAGTTTCTTAGGGTCAGGTTGTTTTCAATGTTCTCAGTGAAATTTTCAAGCTCGTCTATCGGTGGATGTAGTCCACCGATGGATGTTGAGTGTCATCGTCTATCGGTGAATATAGTCCACCATTGGATGCTATGTGTTATCGTCTATCGGTGGATGTAGTCCACCGGTGGATGTTGAGTGTTATCGTCTATCGGTAGATGCCGAGTTTTATATCTATCGGAAGACGTAGAAGTCGAGTCTTATATCTATCGGAAGACGTAGAAGTAGTTTTATCGTTTAGTGATCGGCAGATGTCGAGTTTCATATCTATCGGAAGACGTAGAAATAGTTTTGTCGTTTAGTGATCGGCAGATGTCGAGTTTTATATCTATCGGAAGACGTAGAAATAGTTTTGTTGTTTAGTGATCGGTCGATGTGTTCTGTTTTCTTTTCCCTTTCAACCATCTTGAATATTTTCACTATTTAGCAAATTTTGTTTTTATACGATGATTTTCCGCTGCAAGTTTTAACGTTTTAAGAGTCAAAATCTTGATCATTGAATAAAATTTTAAATTTTTCTCAAAAGTCATAGTTCGGTTCAGTATTATGAGTAACAAACCGGGTTTATATAATTCGGAGCGTTACACTTTCAGTCTAGTTGTCAAACCAGCTTTCGTTCGCACCACAATTTCTCTAGCAGTCTCCTTTGGTTGGAATTTCAGACAGTTGGACATTTCAAATGCTTTCTTACATGGTGACTTAACGGAGACGGTTTTTATACAACAATCTCCTGGTTTTATTAGTCCATCTCATCCATCTGCTGTCTGTTTACTACATAAATCTCTATATGGTCTTAAACAATCTCTTCACGGCTGGTACACTAAGCTTTATAATGCTCTCATACAATGAGGTTTTTCGGAATCAAAATCTTATTCTTCACTATTTATATGTTGTACAAGCTTATGTCTGCTAATTATGCTAGTATATGTGGATTATATTATGTTAACAAGCAACTCGGATAGTCACATTGATCAGTTGCTGGTCTATATGCACTCAAACTTTATAGTTCAAGACCTTGGACTGTTGCCATTTTTTCTTGGGATCTTGGTTACTCAAACCCCTATAGGTATGTGTCTCTTGCAATCACAATATACAAATGAATTACTTCACCGCGCAAATATGGTCAAACCGATTCCTACTCACATGGTGGCTGGACCGATCTTGTCGCAAAAATCAAGTACACAACTTCCCGATGGCTACCTCTATCGTAACATTGCTGGTAGCCTATAGTACTGTTATATGACTCGACCAGATATTACTTTTGCTGTCACAAAGTCTCCCAATTTATGCATGTGCCCACAAATGTACATTGGCAGGTTGTTAAGCAAATTCTGCAATATCTTAAAGACATTGTCTTTAGGTATCTCTTTTTCGCCATCTACAAACTACAATTTGACTTGCTATACGGATGCGGACTTGGCCTCTTGCCTCGATGATCGTAAGAGCACAGGTGGGTTTTGTATCTTCCTTGGAAATAATTTAATCTCATGGTTCTCAGCAAAACAAAAAGTTGTTTCACGGTCCAGCACTGAATTAGAGTATCAAAGTGTCGCACATAGCGCAGCGGAAGTCTTATGGATTCAATCATTATTAACAGAAATGAGAGTTATGTCCACAACGGTACCTCTTATTCTGTGCAACAATTTGAGTGCAACGTATCTTGCTTCATATCCAACTCTACACTCCAAGTCCAAATATGTTGGGATCGACTTTCACTTTGTTCGGGAGAAAGTACTCAACAAATTCTTACTCGTCAAGTTTACCCCGTCCAACAACCAACTAGTCAATGCCTTCATAAAACCTCTTCCACGAGCAAAATTCGATTTGTTTACATCCAAGATCTTTGACATATGGCCTTACTCTTGAGGGAGATGTTAACGTATCTGCTATTGTTCATGGTTACATTATAGTTTGTTTTGTATTTTAGTTACAATTCTTAGTTCTCTATTTTCATTATCGATATACATGTAAAAACATCAGTTGAAGTGAAATATACTGACATTAATTTTGCACTGTCAACTCTCTTTCTCTCTCTTGCTGCCACTCTCACCTTCTTCTTCCTTCTCGGTTCACCAGCAGCTTTACTCTCTCTGGCCACTCTGGTTATTAACTAGTATGAGCCTTTTCTGTAGTAGTAACTAATTTGTCAAAGGCCAGCCAAAGACCCTGTTCAACTTGCTACAGGAATACAGGCGTACCAACAATGTAGGTAGATGGGTCGAGGTGAGCAAAGTCTTGGGCTAAGCAGCTCGTCCTCGATCGCGACTCTCAATTTTTACTCGGGATTCCAGCTTGTTATATCCATATAATTCCACTTTGAGTAGTAGAGTCAAAGTTGCAGTTACAGGTAACGTTGTAGCGATTCTAACAGTGTTGTAAAGAGTGATGCAATCGTCAGAAGACCAGTACTGCAGCTCTAATGAAAAATAGTCGTTGGAATTTTGAAAAGTTGTTATTAACTGTTACTTTTTTAGTCGTTACACACCATTTGACATTGGCACCATGGTGCTGGAATGTGGGAGGCGCGACTTTGGAATGTGAGCGACAGACGCTCATTTGAAATTGTGTTAAAATATTTTTTACCAATTACTTTTTTATTATTCTTTTATAAAAGTATTTTTTACAACATATAAATACTACTACTCAAGGTCATCAACCGGCCCACAGGCTGCGTGGCAGTCCAGGCTTAGAATTTTATTTTCAGTCAAGACCCCACTGAGTGAGCTGGGAAGCTGTCTGGCGGGCTAGTCGATGGACCTTTGTCGGAATCCAACGAGACTAGCTAGAAGTCAGCTAGAAACCGACGATGCCTACTGGAACCCGACGAACATCAGGCAAATCTTTGGATTTTTTCATCTCCGAATTATCTTCTTCTTTCTTAAAAGCAACTGCTAAAAATGATGTTAATGGTGTGAAAGTTAATGCAGAAAATTCATCGACCGATGTTTGTGTTTCCTGTAATAAGTATGATACTTGTTATCAATGCTAATTCGGAATAACCACATTTTGTTCTTTTCTTTCTGGAGTCTTGCAAATATCAAATTCAAAGTTTTCTCCACATAAATAAATAAACGTAAGAATAATAAATAAATAAGTAAAAATTAATCTTACAAAGTTAATTGAGAACTTAAACAAACCGCTGATGTGAAGGTCATTAAAATTGATGTTAATGAGATAATGTTTTCTTCATCAGATCCAAAAATTATAGTTGTAATTGCACCAGTGTCGTCGCATATTTCTAATTCGAATAAACACTAGTATGATATGCCAAAGGACTCTTGACACGATCCTGAGCCTAGGCCTTGTCTTCAGCCGAGTCTCCTTCTAACAAGTTTGCTCTTTTTGTAGAAGAAGAATATTTTGAAAATTTGAAGTGGGAGCCAATCACTGTAGACTTGGAGAAGCCTCTCCATGTCCTAACTTAGGAACTTCACTTGGCATCACCAAGTACCAAGGAGAGCATCACTCGGTCGAGCTTAGTCATTGAAGGAGGAATTTGTCTTCCTTTTTGACAAGTGTTGTAACCGAAACTATCTTTCATTTTTTTTGTACAAAACACTTAATTTCCTTTTATGTTGCATGACATGCATGGCTGAACACTTGGAGGAAGAATGAGCTGAAATTTCGAGGGAGAAAGTATAAGTGATTGTGGGAGAGAGAAGACTTGTACTTGGCCGATGAGGTAGCCGAATGACAAACCTCCTTCAAGACTCTTCTTCTCCTTTTGTGTGCTAACACCATAAATGTAACTTAGGAACTTCACTTGGCATCACCAAGTACCAAGGAAGCATCACTCGGTCGAGCTTAGTCATTGAAGGAGGAATTTGTCTTCCTTTTTGACAAGTGTTGTAACCGAAACTATCTTTCATTTTTTTTGTACAAAACACTTAATTTCCTTTTATGTTGCATGACATGCATGGCTGAACACTTGGAGGAAGAATGAGCTGAAATTTCGAGGGAGAAAGTATAAGTGATTGTGGGAGAGAGAAGACTTGTACTTGGCCGATGAGGTAGCCGAATGACAAACCTCCTTCAAGACTCTTCTTCTCCTTTTGTGTGCTAACACCATAAATGTAACTTAGGAACTTCACTTGGCATCACCAAGTACCAAGAAAGCATCACTCGGTCGAGCTTAGTCATTGAAGGAGGAATTTGTCTTCCTTTTTGACAAGTGTTGTAACCGAAACTATCTTTCATTTTTTTTTATACAAAACACTTAATTTCCTTTTATGTTGCATGACATGCATGGCTGAACACTTGGGAGGAAGAATGAGCTGAAATTTCGAGGGAGAAAGTATAAGTGATCGTGGGAGAGAGAAGACTTGTACTTGGCCGATGAGGTAGCCGAATGACAAACCTCCTTCAAGACTCTTCTTCTC
Source organism: Begonia masoniana (assembly GCA_022432975.1). Classification (NCBI taxonomy): domain Eukaryota; kingdom Viridiplantae; phylum Streptophyta; class Magnoliopsida; order Cucurbitales; family Begoniaceae; genus Begonia; species Begonia masoniana. The sequence goes on along the minus strand of CM039505.1, from coordinate 23,028,699 downwards.
CTTTTGTGTGCTAACACCATAAATGTAACTTAGGAACTTCACTCGGCATCACCAAGTACCAAAGAAGAGCATCACTCGGTCGAGCTTAGTCATTGAAGGAGGAATTTGTCTTCCTTTTTGACAAGTGTTGTAACCGAAACTATCTTTCATTTTTTTTGTACAAAACACTTAATTTCCTTTTATGTTGCATGACATGCATGGCTGAACACTTTGGAGGAAGAATGAGCTGAAATTTCGAGGGAGAAAGTATAAGTGATTGTGGGAGAGAGAAGACTTGTACTTGGCCGATGTGGTGGCCGAATGACAAACCTCCTTCAAGACTCTTCTTCTCCTTTTGTGTGCTAAAACAATAAATGTAATTGGAGGAAGGTATTTAACCCTCCTTTAGTTGTTGTAGCATCCACTTTTGAATGATTGAATAGCTGAAGTTTTGCCTTCCAAATCGGGTCTCCTTTGAGCCTCAAAATTCCTTGGCCGTCGGTGAATAATATTCGGGCAACTAAGGTGAATTGTCTTCCAAGTTTGTGAGCACCTAGCTCTTACTGTTACACTTTTCACTTCCTTCCTTGAGGGTAGTATCCATAGTAAAAGAGTAGAAACTCTCTTCAAGCTTGCTGGAGTGTTCTTCCATTGTAGGAGATCCACAAAATCGAGAGGTGCAGTTTTATCACCTTCCGAACCAGCAGGTGTTTCCATCGCATATCTTTTCGACCGCTTCAAATTAGACCTTGAAATTTTTAGGGTCTTTCATCCACATCCCCAAATAGTTCGTGATAAAATTACAAGCTATTTGGAGCTTTGAAGCAGAAGTTGTGCAATGCAGAAGTTGGTCCTTTCTCAGCCACCTAGCAGGGCCGTTGGCTCGACCTGGGTCCCACCGGGGCTGGTCAGGCCCAGCCTTAGGCCCCACTTAGGCCTCTGGGCAGTGAGCCAACCAGTTGAAATACTAAATCAATTTCATCCTCCCACAACTCTTTCAACTCTCTCAACTCTCACGTGTGATTTTCATCTAGTGTTACCTATTATGTGAAGAGTTGGCTGTTTTGTTTGATTGATTTAGTGTTTGATTGAATTGCTTTTGAGTGTTCATTAGTGATAAATTGAATAAATTAATGTGATTGTCTATTGTTTCTGCCATTTCTCAAAATTTATTATGCATGCATTATCTAGTACTACTAAAAATTAGATGTCTAAGAAATTTTTGAAAGAATGAAATTTACACTTGAAAATAGAAAGGAAAAAAAGAGCTAAATGTACATATTGTAATTGATGAATTGATTTTATACCGAGGAATTAAGTTTTTAACCATGAATTTTGTGAGTACGAGAGTTTTACATGTCTCTTCGAATTGCTTTTGTGTGTTTTTAGCTATACATGGTTGGTAAATATATGGAAGTGCCAATGAGTTGTCAGGGCAATATTATGAATCACTACAACATCCGTTAAGAGCACTGTAGCGCCAGAAAGAAAGAAAATATGCACGCAGATTTAGAAACCTGAAACTCATAACTATAACGTCCATCCAGAGAGTTGTGACATATGTATAGAAATTCAAAAAACTCTAGGGAGGGCTACACTGCTACCTTAGAGCGTTACACCGCTCCCCACCAGAATTTGTAGCACTAAACTGCTATTAAGTGAGTTCTCCATCTTCTTAATTCTTATGCATCTTGTCCATGACATTGTGGCATTAGATAAAAAAATTATAATTTTATTTAATAATAATTAATAATCTAGCAATATTTAAGTGAAATAAAATGATATAATAACTCTTTTTCAAAAGTTGTCAATCCAACGACTACGAGAGAAAATTACGATCTAGAAATAGAATACACCCAAAATGATGAGAGAAGACTAGAGAGAGCATGACTCAAATAGTAGATATATTGCTAAGGGCTTATTTTCCTTTTAATTTTTAGTATTAGTATAAATCATTTTGGTTTTAGTTTGAATATTTACTTCAGTTTTACTTTATTTTCAAGTGTTAACGTAATTGCATGTGACTTGATAAAGGAACCAAATTGATACCTCTCAATTTTGAAATCAAGAGAACGTGTAAAAATAATCAAAAAGAAAAAAGACAAATTTTGTAATCACAACGTGAAGAGGCAGAAGCATTTGAAGAAGATTCACCAATATCACTAAGTGATTATGTAGTACCACAGGTGGATATCATTCAGCTAGTATAAGTGACTCTAAAACTGAGTTCCCCGAAGATGTCGGAGAATGCGAAGAACAGCAGCCCAAATGAACTATAGTCGGTTCAGTGACAAATTGACTAACCACGTGTACAACATGTGCAATATAAGGACGAGTCACAGTAAGGTAAACTAAGCTTCCCACAATCGTACGGTAGAAACTAGGACCTAGCAAAGAAGAACCATCTGATGGAGAGTACCGAACATTAGTCTCAAGTGGAGTATCTACTACTTTATTGTCAATGAGACGTGCACGCTCAAATAGATCAGCTATATACTTTGATTGAGGCAATAGATAACCTTTGGGCAAAGTCGCAACCTCGATGCCTAGACAGTAGCGCAACAAACCTATAAAGACTTCTTTTCCTAATAAGATATTTTCCACTCTAGGGATTGGGCCGTCGTCCAATATCCTCACCTCACGGATTTATTTGGTGAGAACTTCCTAGTTGGTCACCCAACATGGTACTGCTCTCACTGGAACACTTTTAACTTTGGAGTTCTTATGGGATTCGTTGCCAATTGTACTCCAAAATACGTCTTACTATCTTGGGTGGGTCACCTTACATATGTTTCATTTCCATATATCTCCCCAAGCGATGTGGGATTGCGACGACACTATTTTTATGAACCGAGATTTACCTATACTCGAGTATGGGATTTGCTTACACTCCTCTTAGGTCCCGAGGTTTACCCCACAGCCGTACTCATACGTACACATTCGGGTTATCACAATCACCCTCCCTCGGGGGCCCAATGGTCTCGTTGGCTACATTTCCTGTTGGGTACAGGCTCTGATACCATTTGTAACGATCGCTTTTCCCAGTAAGATATTGTCCACTCTGGAGATTGGGTCGTAGCCCAATATCTTCCCATCACAGATTTGTTTGGCGAGGACTTCCCAGTCGGTCACCCAACATGGTACTGCTCTCACCGGAGCTCTTTTAACTTCGGAGTTCTTATAGGATCCGTTGCCAATTGTGCTCCAAAATGCGTCTTACTATCTTGGGAGGGTCTCTTTACATATGTTTTATTTCCATATATCTCCCCAAGCGATGTGGGATTGCGACGACACTATTTTTACGACCCGGGATTTACCTATACTCGAGTCTGGGATTTGCTTACACTCGGCTTCGGTCCCAAGGTTTGCCCTGTAGTCGTACATACGTACACATTCGAGTTATCACAATCACCCTCCCTCAGGGGCCCAATGTCCTCGTTGGCCACATTTTTGGTTGGGTACAGGCTCTTATACCATTTGTAACGACCGCTTTTCCCAGTAAGATATTGTCTGCCCTGGGGATTGGGTCGTAGCCCAATATCCTCCCCTCATAGATTTGTTTGGCGAGGACTTCCCAGTCGGTCACCCAACATGGTACTGCTCTCACCGGAGCACTTTTAACTTCGGAGTTCTTAGGGGATCTGTTGCAATTGTGCTTCAAAATGAGTCTTACTATCTTGGGAGGGTTTCTTTACATATGTTGACCCAGGATTTGCCTATACTCGAGTTCGGGATTTACCTACACTCAGCTTAGGTCCTGAGGTTTGCCCTTCAACCCCAGGTTTTCCCCGCATTCATACTCATACATACACATTCAGGTCATCATAATCACCCCCCCTCGGGGGCCCAACATCCTGGTCGGCTACATTTTTGGTTGGGTACAGACTTTGATACCATTTGTAACGACTCTTTTTCCCAGTAAGATATTGTCCGCTCTGAGAATTGGGTAGTAGCTCAATATCCTCCCCTTACGGATTTGTTTGGAGAGGACTTCTCAGTCGGTCAGCCAACATGGTACTGCTTTCACCGGAGCACTTTTAACTTCGAAGTTCTTATGGGATCCGTTGCCAATTGTTCTCCAAAATGCGTCTTACTATCTTGGGAGGATTTTCTTATATATGTTTCATTTCCATATACCTCCCCAAGCGATGTGGAATTGTGATGACCCCCTTTTTACGACCTGAGATTTACCTATACTCGAGTTTAAGATTTATCTACACTCGGCTTAGGTCCCGAGGTATGCCCCGCAGTCGTACTCATACGTACACATTTGGGTCATCACAAAACTTAAGTCTTTCATAGCAAAGCAACGTGCTAAGTTATACTTCAAAATTTCAATTCCATCATAATCATCACAAGTAATTATCATGCCATCGACATATAAAGACAAAAGTATACGACTTGCACCTGTACACTTGACAAATAAAGCCGAATCATGATTGCTAGAACGAAAACCAAACGAGGTAATCACCATAGAGAACTTTTCAAACCAAGCACGTGGTGCTTGTTTGAGTCCATAGAGAGCTTTGCGAAATCTACAAACTTCGTCAGGTTGGTGAGCAACTCCAGGAGGAGGAACCATATATACTTCTTCTTTAAGATCACAATTTAAGAATGCATTTTTGACATCCATCTAAGATATTTTCCATCGACGAACAGAGGCAACAACAATCATCATTTGAACGGTGGTCATTTTAGCAACTGGGGAAAAATTTTCCTCATAATCCATGTCATACTCTTAAAAGTAACATTTAGCAACAAGACGAGCTTTGTACCGTTCGATAGAACCATCGAATTTCGTTTTGATCTTAAAAACCCAACGAGATCCAATAGCGTGTTTCCCAGTTGGCAGCTGTACCATATCCCAAGTATGTGTCTGACGTAGAGCAGTTAATTCCTCAACCATAGCATTCTCCCAAAGAGGGTTACCAACAGCTTCTTTATAGGACAAATACTCAGAAAAATGATAAATAGATTTAACAAAATAGGCAAAGAGCTGGAATAACAAGAATAAGCAAAATCAGGTAGTTTAGTTGACTTACGAGGATGAGTAGACTGACGAATAGGATTGTCCGCAATCTCTCAAGATGATGGAGCAGTCACAGGAGGGGGAGGAGTCGTAGATGTCCCAGGGATCAAATTACCAAATTCAGTGGAGCTAGTAGGAGTAGAAATTGCCGTGGGGGAGGCTTCGTCATTGTCGGTACTGAAGAGATCAATGCATATAAGATGTGCATGAGTGATGTTATGTTGGGCAGAGGGTACGAAGAAGAAAAGAATATGCTCAAGAAACACAACATGACAAGAGACATACAACTTTTTGCTGATTGGATCAAAACAACGATATCTCTTTTGACCAACACAATAACCAACAAAGACACATAAAGCAGATCGAGAGGACAATTTATCACGTTCAATGTGTGGTCGGAGAACAAAATAAGTACAACCAAAAACACGTATGGAGGAATAGTTAAGAGCATAACCATATAATTTTTAAAAGGGAGACAAACCTGAATTATAAAAAGTTGGTATCCTATTGATCACGTGAGTGGTAGTAAGGACTGCTTCTCCCCAAAAGACACTAGGAACATTCACAGACAATAAAAAGAGCAGGCTGTCTCAATAAGATGTCTATGCTTTCTCTCTGCAATATCATTTTGTTGAGGTGTTTCTAGACACAAGGTTTGATGAACAGTATCTTCAGAAGCAAGTAAATGAGAAAAAACATGGGAAGTGTACTCACCCCCCAGATCACAATGAAAATACTTCATAATACCCGAATGCTGAGTTTTGACAAAAGCTTTAAAGTGATTGAAAATGGTAAGATAATCCGACTTGCGTTTCATAAGATAAATCCAAGTATAACGAGTGCAATCATTAATAAAATATACATAATGTCCGTGAGCCTCCTTTTGTAGTAATAAGAGAAGGCCCCTACACATCAGAATGAACAATTGAAAGGTAACGCAGAGAATTTTTCCAGTTTGCAACTACTACAATCATAAATATCATGACTTTTTAAAGTTTTTAATGCTCCAGATGAAGCTAAGAATTGTAATCGAGATGTTGAAACATGACCTTCGAGACACTGAAACGTGACCTAAACGAGTATGCCATAGGTAAAAATCAAAAGGCAAATGACTCAAATGAAATAATGACAAATCGACACTAGAAGCTGCAACATCAGGTAGTTGGAGTTGATCCAAGACATAAAGACCCTCTTTTCTACGGCCTGTCCCAATCACCTTTTGAGATCGTAGGTCCTGCACACAACAATTGGATAAAGAAAAAGAGATTAAATAGCCAGATTCACACAATTGACTAACAAAAACGAGGTTGATAGTAAGATTAGGAATATATAGACATCAGGAATTGACAAACAAGATGTATTAACAAAATCTACACCTACTAATGGCATTGGAGTATCATCAGCAGTCACAACAGACAAAGACGTATTATGAGACAAAGAGATAAAGATAACAAGTATGGTGACATATGATGAGAGACTCCAGAATCTAAGATCCACAAGGAGGAAGATATACCTGATGTACCAGAGGATGACAAACTTATATGAGAAGAAACTAACATAGCATGAGGCTGGGAGGAGAGGAATTGTTGAAACTGCTCAAGTAACGATGAATCCAAGGACGAAGTGGTCACTGCGTTGCTGGATTGAGGAGATCGATATGTCTATTGTTGCGTTTAATTAACAGATTTTTTCGAAGTATTTTGAGGCTGCTGCAATTTTCCTTTGCTTAACAATAGCGGACATTGAGCCTTCTAATGACCCTTCTTCTTTCAAAAGACACATTCTTTATGGGAAACCTTCGAGTTTGTCCTGTTTTGGTTATTAGCCTGAGGATGTTGAGATACAAAACAGATGGAGTATTCGATGTGATAGCCCTCTTATCAACTTGAGACTCGAGTCGAATCTCCTTGGCTAACAACTCGTTGACCACCGAATCACTGAGGGTAATGGACTCCGATAGAGTATAGTCTCACGCAACCCCTCAAAGTCATTGGTAAGTGCCATCAAAAATTGAACTAGCGTGGTTCTTCTCTATAAGCAACATACAGCGAGAATACTCTAGCTCAGAGAACTTTGTCAGCGCCATTTTATTCCACAATGATTACATGGAAGAATAAAAATCTTGAACACTTGTATCCTTCTGTTGAAGCACACGAATGTCGGTTTCCAATTGATACTGTTTTGCAAAATTAGATAGTGTGTACAAACGAGTCAAATGATCCCAAACCTCCTTTGCAGTCTCATATTTCACCAACTGAACTCTGATTGAGTGTGTCACAGAGTTATTTACCCACGTAATTATCTTCGAATTATCAGCCTCTCAATATCAAGAGAATTGACATAGTCTTCGGCCTTTGGGTCTGAAGGCTGAACACTAGCACCAATAACATATCCCCACATCGATTTGCCCCGCAATAAATTTTTCATAACATAGCTCCAATACGAATAGTTTTCCTGTCCAATTGAACACTAATCCACTGAAGAGAATCATCTTTGCGACTAGCCATGATTACAAACCAAAACCGTTCTCCCAAAAAATAAAGTCCAAATTCCCAAAAACAAAACCCAAATTGTAGTCTCCTTTTTTCCTAACTGGACAGCCTTAAAAAATACAAAAGACAATCTCCACATTCAGAATGTACCTCTATATGTTATAAACCAACTGTCAAATTTTCAAGATGATCCAACGGCTGAAACGCAAGAAATCTTAATTCTCGCCTCGCTGCTCTTGAAAAATCAGAAAATCCTAAAATCCCAAACCAAAACCCAAATTGCAGTCCCGTTTTTCCCTAACCGGATAGCCTTGAAGAACACAAATGATGATCTCCACTATTCAGAATGTACCTCGGTGTGCTGTAAACCAACTGTCAACTTAAGATGATCCAACGACTGAAACTCGAGAAATCGCAATTCTCGTCTCGCTGCTCTTGAAAACCCTAAAATCTGAAAATCTCTTTTTGCCTCTTCTCTCTTCTTTTTCTTTTCAAATCCGAGAAACACAATTCCATCCTGCGATAACTATGGACTGGATTAACAGTCTCTTAAAACATCAAACAAATTTCTCTCAAAACATCAAACAAATTTATAGGGTGGCTCTGATACTATGTTAACACATGTGAGAGGGTAGAACTTATCCCCAAAACTAGCTCAAGGGGAGAGAGAATCTCCCTCACATATATACAAATTATAGGCTCATCCAATAGACGATGTGAGACAAACACAATTATCAATACCCACCATCACGCATAGCGTGCCTAGACTGGGTCTAATTCCCACCATCGTCTCTGATACCAAGCTCTAATACCATGTTGAAATTGAAAAAAGAGAAGACAAATATCTTATTGAATTAATGAAAAGTAATACAACCTAAAAGTGTTATATAGCTAAGGTTAATAAACAAGTAAAATAAATTACTAAAAAGACCTTGAAGCTAATATATAATCTAACACAAACCACATCAAGCCCTAGCTCTATGATATCTTTTCATGGTGCCGTGAATACCCAGGATGATGAGTGGCTCCATGCCACCTAAGCAATTACAGTGATGATGATTTCGTGACAAGATAGATTACGAATGCATTGACTTTTGAAAGGTCAGGTGGCTCCAACAGCCCTACCACCGGCTCTACACACCACAGGCGCTAGCAAGCTAATGAATGTTTAGACTCGTCTAGACCACCTTGAGCACCAACACGAGCACATGATGCAGGATCTCTCTAACATCTGCGCCTAGGCCACTCGCCAGTCTGTTATACATGATCCGCCCACATGCGACTATGAGGAACTTCTTAGAGGCATCACTACCAAATTGGGATTTTAATTAGATTGGTATCCATCGATACCTCCATGCCTTCCACCCTATTAATTCTCATCCCCATCGAGAGCGCATGATGATGATGGTGATAGGATGACACTGATGAGTGAGGGTCGCACTTTAAGTATGTCTTTCTTTCTGTTCTTCTCTTTCTAATAATTGAGAATCATGTATATCTTAAGTTTAGGGTGACGGTTATAATTATGTGGTAATCTGATCTAATCATGTGATGATTTATTTTATGTAAGTCAAACATATCTAAAAAAATTGGGAAATATTGAGCTATTTTTCATTAGATTTAATTTCTTGTTTTTTTTTTAATTTAGTTTTGCACTATTATTGTTTAGCATAGTAGGTTTTATTTGTGTGTCTATCTTAGGGTGACCATGTTAATGTTTGTTTTAATAACCTAATCTTTTGATAAAAATTTGTTTGGATTGTGATATGTTGGTAATTTTTAAATGCAAGTGTAAGTATCGTCTCAAGTAACATAGTGTAAAAGAGAATGTCGAACCTCTAGGGATTTCATATGAATAGATGTTTAATTACCATTATAATAAAACTTTTGAGTAAAACTATTCCTCTACATTTCACTTATTTTAATTATCTACATTTTTAATTAATTAATTCGTACAAGTTTGTTACTCTACAAACCCTAATTATCTAAAATCTCTTTGGATGATCAATAAGAAATATTATTATAACTGAATCACATTATTAAAATCATTTTTAATCGCAATTCTTTATTCTAATTGTAATTAACATGATTAATTCTAATCCAAGGCATTACACGATTTGTCGAGACAATGTTATAACGCTCAAATGATAGCGTTAACTTGTTTAAAATTTTCTAGTGAGACTTAATGCGCCTTACAATGAGTGGTACCACACACACTCTCTCTCTCTGCAAGATTTGAGGTACCCTCAGGTGCTTGAGCACCTAGGTTTTGCAAATTTCTTACCAAAATGGGTGCTATAGCACTCAAATCCAGCCTTACAGTGCTCATCATTGTTTCTCAATTTTTTTTGGACCCTAAGACCTACCTTGTGTGGCGTAGTTGAACCCGAAATTACCAACCTAAAATTTTTTCATGCATGGTGTGTTTATTTTGAATTCAACGTGTGACAGCCCCCGACCCGATCGGGGTTCGAGAAGCCATCACTCCAGGACATTCAAAATGGAGACTATTTTTTTGATAAACAGATTGAACTTTTGTAAACAACAAACCCTTAAACTTTACAGAGAAGAGAGCATTCTCTTTAGTTAAAAGAAAATGGGAAAAAACGGTGTAAACCGGACTGCAGAATGAATTACAGAAGGAAATCAGAATACTTGGAACGTTTAAATAAAAGATGGATGGACGACGGGCATGCAGAGGAAATCGTGATAAAATACATGCAGTGGAATAAATAAGAAATATAAGCTGGAAGGCATATTGGAAGAAAGGCTACAGTGGATGGCATGAATAAACTGGGGCGGAAGACGTAGGCAATAGACGAAGCAGAAAATGTAAGTAAACTAGGCGGGCGATATAGACTAGAGGTGGATGTGAATAAGACAAAAGTGAACAGTGGACAGCGGTGGATGTGAATAAACAAAAGAGAACGGTGGATGTGAATAATAAAAGAGAACAGTAAACAGCGGCAGATGTGAATAAGCAGAAGTGAACAGTGGCAGCGGTGATGTGAATAAGCAAAAGAGAACGGTGAATGTGATAAATAAAGAGAACAGTAAACAGCGGCAGATGTGATAAGACAGACGTGAACAGTGCAGCGTGGATGTGAATAAACAAAAGAGAACGGTGGATGTGAATAATAAAAGAGAACAGTAAACAGTGGTAGATGTGAATAAGACAGAAGTGAACAGTGGCAGCGGTGGATGTGAATAAACAAAAGAGAACTGTGGATGTGAATAAAACAAAAAGAACGGTGGATGTGAATAAATAAAAGAGATCAGTAAACAGGGTGGAAGTAAAGCAGATGACGTCAGACGGAAGATGTGGAGACGTCAGTGGATAGATGTAAATTTTAAAGGCAGCAGTGGATGCAAGAAGAAAGACACTGTTCACTGGTGGATGTGAACTACAGACAAAAATGAATTGTTCACCAGTGGATGTGAACTACAGAACATAAATGAACTGTTCACCAGTGGTTGTGAACTTAAAGGCAGCGGTGGATGTGCTTTAAAAAAGGTAACAGTGGATGTGATTTTAAAGCAGCGGTAGATGTAATAGGAAGATGTAGTTTTAAAGGCAGAATTTGACAACCTTTTTACAGGAAGACGTATAAGCAAGGAACATTAAAACAGAAGGCATAAAGGTTTCAGACCTTCAAAACTCGATTCGAAACAAGATTGAAAAACATATTTGACAGAGATTCAAGAAACACAAACTGCATGGATAGCTCTAGAATTCGAGACCACCCATGCACAACTTAAAAAGGAAGAACCCTAGCAGTTCCAGAATATTTTTAACATATTTCAAAACATATATACAACTGTCAAATACAGAGGTTTTAGACATCAATACATAACTGAACCTACAGAACTGAACCTACACTTCAAATGTTTTAAAACTTCAAAAGATGTTACAGAATTTGACATAACTTCAGAAAATACATTTTCACAGAGTTAACTCTTGTCTGCTGCAACAACAAAACCCATGAGCTCGATCTGCCAACTACATCAAATCATCATCTTGAGGCACGATGTCCTCATCTGGGGTATCCATACATGCAACAAGGAGTTCACCTATGAGTCTAAAACTCAATAAGAACATATAAATGCAGTGATGCATATGCTATGCATGAATTTTCAGAATACAATGATAGAACATTACATTACGTTTCACTGGCAGAGGGGTATAAGTGGGGCTTATAGGGGAACTGGCAAGTGCACGATAGGCACAAACAGATATACAGAATATAACAGAACAGTAGGCCAGTCCCCGTCCCGTACTTAACCAATACATTACAGTCAGATTTTATCTTTCTTAACTTCAAAACATGTGCAGAAGACATTTTTGCATGAGCTTTTGGAAAAACGTGTATGCATGGACATTTACATGCTTCATCTTAAAACAGCAGACAGCAGAAATGAACGACAGAAAAGAATAGAATACAGAAAACTCAGAACGAAACTCTAACTTATCTACCCGAAACAGCCTGATAGAAGTAAAACCTAGTATCTATGTGTTGTAGGGCCATAAGAGCCAACCTACGGATATGAACTTACCTGTTTGCTGTAGAGTTGCAAGTCTTGAACATCTCGGTTATGCACGAACCTAAAACATGCACGTAAAGAAAATAAACAAGCTGCAAATGCTAACTAACAACTTGGTAGGACATGCTTCAACTCCTTTCAAACTTTTAGAAAACAAATCGACGTGTTTTAATACAATAACAGAGAGTTTTCTCCAAAACATCTTAACCCTACTTCAACAAAACTCTCATTTTAACTTGTCCAAACTTGTTAACTTTAGCAGATGATTACCTTCACTTGAGAAAATAGAAGAATGGAAGTCTTTTGGAAAGGTTGAAATCGCCTGGAGGGGAGAAAACTAGAGAGCAGTGGAAAGAAACAGATGAGAAATGAGGGTTTCACGTAGGAGGGAAGAGAAAAGAACATGGCTTCTTCAACAAGTTGCCAGGTGTCATTCAACTATTGGCTTCCTCCCACCAACCTTAATTGGCTCCCCAACATACCCCTCCATGTATTTCTAACTATTGGTTTCTAACTAAATTACTATTTAGTCCCACCAACTCATTTTACGATTTACCCCCATTCAATGAATCCATCGGTAAACTCATAAAACATACATTGTATTAATGAAATCATTTATCTCGCTAAATGAAATTTCGGGAATATTTACATGGCAAAAATGCCGGGTGTTACATTCCACCCACCTTAACAGAAATTTTGTTTACAAAATTTTCCTAAGCAAAGAGGTCCGGATATTGGGCCCTAACATCTTGTTGTCTTTCCCATGTGCCTTCCTCCACATTATGGTTACGCCATAAAACCTTCACCAAAGGGACTACCTTATTGCGCAAAACCTTGAGTGAGGTATCCAATATCTGTATGGGCCTTTCTTCATATGTCAACGTCGGCATGATATCAAAGTCCACATGTTCCACGATCTGGGTTGGATCTCGTACACATTTTCTTAGCATCGAAACAAGAAAAACATTGTGAACTCCATCCATTGACGCTGGCAACTGCAGTCTTTAGGCCATGCTTCCCACACGCTTCAAGATGGGAAAAGGTCCAATGAACCGTGGGCTGAGTTTTCCTTTCTTGCCAAATCTCATCACGCCTTTGAAAGGTGATACCTTCAAAAATACTTCATCACCTTCAGCAAACTCCAAGTCTTTTCTTCTATGGTCCGCATAACTCTTCTGTCGACTCTGAGCAATTTTTATTCGTTGTTTGATAGCCGCAATCACCTCGGACATCTGCTGTAATAACTCAGGGCCAATAAGCTTGGCTTCTCCGACTTCATCCAACATAATGGAGATTTGAACTTCCTGCCATAAAGAGCTTCATATGGAGCCATACCGATCGTAGCCTGATAGCTATTGTTGTAAGCGAACTCCACAAGCGGCAAATATCTACTCCAAGGAGCATGAAATTCGAGCACGCATGACCTTAGCATATCCTCCAGTATTTGGATCATTCTCTTGGATTGTCCGTCAGTCTGTGGATGAAATGCTGTGCTGAAATCTAACTTTGTACCCAAGGGGTTCTACAAACTCCTCTAAAACCTATAAGTGAATCTGGGATCCCGGTCTGAGATGATCGACACCGGAATGCAATGCAGCTTAATAATCTCACTAATATACAGCTCTGCGTACTGATCCATGGAGTACATCGTCTTCACAGGTAGAAAATGGGTCGACTTCGTCAATCTGTCCACTATGACCCAAATGCTATTATTGCCCTTAGCTGTTCTTGGAAAGCCGAAAACAAAATCCATCGTTATGTTCTCTCATTTCCATTTGGGGATCGGGAGAGGCTGAAGTGTCCCACCTGGTCGTTGATGTTCAGCCTTGACTTGTTGACATATCATGCAAGACTCAACGTATTTGGCTACTTCATTCTTCATATTTGCCCACCAGAAGTGAAGTTTCAAGTCTTGATATATCTTTGTGCTACCAGGATGCACAGAGAAAGAAAATGAGTGAGCTTCCGACAAGATGTTCTTTCGTAGCTCTTTGTCTTTTGGAACATACCATCTGTCTTTGAACTTCATAATACCATCTCCCAAAAAACTGAAATCGGAAGAGGCCATAGGTAACTTGCTCACAATATCAGCCATCTCCTTTGAATTGGTCTTCTGGGCTTCCTTAATTTGGTCCACGACGGTGGGCCGTAGTGTCAAATCTGCTAGTATGGCCGATAGCCTAGAAACTATCTCCATATCGAACTTCTGTATCTCTGTCCTCAAAGGCATTGATACGGCCGACATAGCCGGTTGCATAGTAGCTGGCATCCTACTCAGTGCATCAGCTACCACATTATCTTTACCAGGGTGGTATTTAATCTCAACATCGTAATCTTTCACAAATTCTAACCACCGTCTTTTTCTCATGTTTAGCTCTTTCTAGGTAAATATGTACTTCAGGCTTTTGTGATCAGAAAACACCTCACATGATTGTCCGTACAAGTGGTGTCTCCATACTTTCAGCGCAAACACAACTGCCGCTAGCTCGAGGTCATGTGTAGGGTAGTTTTGTTCATGGTTCTTCAATTGCCTGGATGCGTATGCTACCACTTTCCCTTCTTGCATTAATACACATCCCAAGCCAACCTTGGACGCATCACAGTATACGCTGAATTTGCCGTCTTCAACTGGCAATACTAACAGAGAAGCAGTGGTTAATTTCTGCTTAAGTGTCTGAAACTCACCTTACAAGCTCCAGACCACTTGAACTTGATGTCTTTCCTCGTTAAGCTGGTCATAGGCTTCGCTATTACAGAAAATCCCTTGACAAACTTTCTGTAATAACCAGCTAACCCGATAAAACTCCGTAGCTCACTTGAATTTCTCGGTCTCGGCCATTCTTTCACTGCCAGAATCTTGGCTGGATCCACGGACACTCCTTCTGCCGCTACCACATGGCCTAGGAAGTTAATCTTGCTCAACCTAGAATTTGCACTTCAATAGTTTGGCATACAACCGGTGCTATTTCAGAGTCGATAGCACAATTGCCAAGTGCTCCTCATGCTCGGCCTCAGTTCTGGAGTAAACCAGAATGTCGTCGATGAAAACGATTACAAATTTATCCAAGAAATCTTGGAATATCCTGTTCATCAAGTTCATGAATGCCGCCGGGGCATTAGTCAACCCAAAAGACATTACCAAGAACTCGTAGTGTCCGTACCGGGTCCTAAAGGTGGTCTTTGGAATATCATCAGCCCTGACCTTCATCTGGTAATAACCGGAGCGCAAGTCAATCTTTGAAAATACTCGAGCCCCTTATAGTTGGTCAAATAGATCGTCGATCCTCGGCAACGGGTACTTATTCTTGATGGTCAACTTGTTCAGCTCACGGTAATCAATGCACATACGTAGGGACCAATCCTTCTTCTTGACAAACAAGACCGGAGCACACCACGAAGAGAAACTAGGCTACACAAAACCCTTGTCCACCAATTCCTTTAGCTGAGCCTTCAACTCTCTCAAGCTCAACTGGCGCCAAACAGTACGGATTCTTTGATACCGGTTCAGCACCAGGATATACGTCAATTTCAAACTCAATTTCACGATCAGGTGGCAATCCCGGTAAGTCATCTAAGAAAACCTCTGAAAAGTCTCGAACTACCGGAATATTTTGAAGTTCCACCCCACTTTGCCTTTGAACATCTACTACGTGGGAAAGAAATCCAATGCATCCTGACCTCATCAGCTGTTGAGCTTTCAAGGAAGATATAACAGGCATACGGTATTTCTTTGGTATTGCCTGATAGGAGAACTCTACCTCGTTCGGAGCGCTTAAATGACACTAGCCCGGACCTGCAGTTGATGGTGGCGTGATGTCTAAACAGCCAGTCCATCCCCAGAATAACATCGTATCCTTTCATACCGATGACGATAAGGTTGGCATACAACTTCTGGTCTCCTACTGATACTATATCACCCCGTACAACCTGCTCGGAGTGCATAAACTCTCCAGGACGGTAGCATAATGCTATAGGGATGATCTGACGGCGTACAACAAAACTTCTGTCTAACTACGAAGTCCATTGCCACAAACGAATGTGTGGCCCCCGTGTCCCACAAGGTATAAGCAGGTGCATCACATATTAAAATTGTACTTGTAATTGCTGTGTGCTGGGCGGTATCATCATCAGCCTCTATCCTTGCAAAGACTCTTGGTACGGCCTGATTTGGTCTCGTATCTGGCATTGGGCAATCCCGGACGTGATGGTCTTCTTTGCCACATCGAAAGCATTGACCAGTTATGAGTCTACATTCCCCTCTATGAATTTTCTGGCATCGCGGGCATGCTGAAAGTTGAGGAGCCCCCAGTGGTCTCTTTCCCTTGTCTTGATAAGTGGCGGTCTCTTTGGTCCTCTTAATGCCCATGTTCTGTTGCTGTTGAGGTTGTAAATTTTGACCCCGTTGTTGTTGTTGAGGAACATTCCGAATAATCCCTCTTGATTGATCTCTCTGTCTCGGGGACTTTGCTTCTAAGGCCTCCAACTGATAGGCCTTAGCCATTACCTTTGTATACGAGGCCTTGTCAAATCCCCCGTATGAAATCCATCGTAAGAGGTCCAGCCTCAAACCCTGAATAAATTGGTGCACCTTGTTTTCGTCAGTGGCCAC
Organism: Begonia masoniana; assembly: GCA_022432975.1. Lineage (NCBI taxonomy): Eukaryota > Viridiplantae > Streptophyta > Magnoliopsida > Cucurbitales > Begoniaceae > Begonia > Begonia masoniana. The sequence continues at coordinate 23,012,048 of CM039505.1, read as the reverse complement.
CAAATGAGGTGCATAGCGGGATAAGGATTCAAACTTCTGAACATATTCGGCCACCGATTCATACTGTCGTAGCCGAGAGAATTCTATCATCTTTTCCTTCTTCGTACTTCTGTCAAAATACTTCTCATAGAATATTCGTTTAAATCCCTCCCAGCTTAACGCCATCGTTGTTGCCTGGACGGTATCCCACCAAAATCTTGCATTCTTGGTGAGCTGATACGTGGCACATAGAACCTTCTTATTTTCTTCCACCTCTACGCATCTAAAGATTCTTTCTATCTGCCGGACCCATTCCTCAGCGTGAGTTGGGTCAGTAGATAGTCCATCAAATGTAGGCTGCTGGAGTCGCCTGAATCTATCTCCACTAGTGTCGCGTGAAGCATTCCCATTATTATTATTATTATTCCTGTTGTCTTCTCGGGCCATCAAACGTTCCACCATGCGGGACTGTACACTCACCAGCTCAGTTAATTTGTCAATGGCACAAGAACTTTCGCTTGCTTCATCCTGTTGTCTTCTCACCATTTCTAAGAAAATCCTATTAATAGAATAACTAAATTTAATAAACAGAAACTTTACGTGAACTTAAACACTTACAGTTGGTGGAGCGATCTCACGTGGCGGGTTGTGTAGCCAGACATTTAAAGAATCGCTTTTAAAACCTGATTTTTATTTGCATACCATAACTGTGACAGCCCCCAACCCGATCGGGGTCCGAGGAGCCATCACTCTGGGACATTCAAAATGGAGACTATTTTTTTGATAAACAGACTGAACTTTTATAAACAACAAACCCTTAAAACTTTACAGAGAGAGAGAGCATTCTCTGGAGTTAAAAGAAAAACGAGAAAAACTGGTTAAACCGGACTGCAGAATGAATTACAGAAGGAAATCAGAATACTTGGAATGTTTAAATAAAAGATTGGATGGACGACGGGCATGCAAATGAAATCGTGATAAAATACATGCAGTGGAAATAAATAAGAAATATAAGCTGGAAGGCATATTGGAAGAAAGGCTACAGTGGATGGCATGAATAAACTGGGCGGAAGACGTAGGCAAGAGACGAAGCAGAAAATGTAAGTAAACTGGGCGGGCGATATAGACTAGCGGTGGATATAAATAAGACAAAAGTGAACAGTGGCAGCGGTGGATGTGAATAAACAACAGAGAATGATGGATGTGAATAAATAAAAGAGAACAGTATACAGCGACAGATGCGAATAAGACAGAAGTGAACAGTGGCAGCGGTGGATGTGAATAAACAAAAGAGAACGGCGGATGTGAATAAATAAAAGAGAACAGTAAACAGCGGCAGATGTGAATAAGACAGAAGTGAATAGTGGCAACGGTAGTTGTGAATAACAAAAAAGAACGGTGGATGTGAATAAATAAAAGAGAACAGTATACAGCGGTGGAAGTAAAGCAGATGACGTCAGGCGGAATATGTGGATGACGTCAGGCGGAAGATGTAAATTTTAAAGGCAGCGGTGGATGCAGGCAAAAAGGCACTGTTCACCGGTGGATGTGAACTACAGACAAAAATGAACTGTTCACCGATATATGTGAACTACAGACAGAAATGAACTGTTCACCGGTGGATGTGAACTACAGTAAGAAATGAACTGTTCACCGGTGGATTTGAACTTAAAGGCAGCGGTGGATGTGCTTTAAAAAGGCAACAGTGGATGTGATTTTAAAGCAGCGGTGGATGTAATCGGAAGATGTAGTTTTAAAGGCAAAATTTGACAACCTTTTTACAAGAAGACGTATAAGCAGGGAACATCAAAACAGAAGGCATAAAGGTTTCAAACCTTCAAAACCCGATTCGAAATAAGGTTGAAAAACATATTTGACAGAGATTCAAGAAACATTAAACTGCATGGATAGCCTAGAATTTGAGACCATCCATGCACAACCTAAAAATGAAGAACCCTAGCAGTTCCAGAATATTTTCAACACATTTCAAAACATATATACAACTGTCAAATACAGAGGTTTTAGACATCAATACATAACTGAACCTACAGAACTAAACCTACACTTCAAATGTTTTAAAACTTCAAAAGATGTTACAGAACTTGACATAACTTCAGAAAATACATTCTCACAGAGTTAACTCTTGTCTGACTGCAACAACCAAACCCCATGAGCTCGATCTGCCAACTACATCAAATCATCATCTTGAGGCACGATGTCCTCATCTGGGGTATCCATACATACAACAGGGAGTTCAACTATGAGTCTAAAACTCAGTAAGAACATATAAATGTAGTGATGCATATGCTATGCATGAATTTTCAGAATACAGTGACAGAACATTACATTACAGTTTCACTGGCAGAGGGGTATAAGTGGGGCTTATAGGGGAACTGTCAAGTGCACGACAGGCACAAACAGATATACAGAATATAACAGAACAGAACAGAACAGTAGGCCAGTCCCCGTCCCGTACTTAACCAATACATTACAGTCAGATTTTATCTTTCTTAACTTCAAAACGTGTGCAGAAGACATTTTTGCATGTGCTTTCGGAAAAACGTGTATGCATGGTCATTTACAGTGCTTCATCTTAAAACAGCAGACAGCAGAAATGAACGACAGAAAAGAATAGAAATACAGAAAACTCAGAACAAAACTCTAACTTATCTACCCGAAACAGCCTGACAGAAGTAAAACTTAGTATCTCCGTGTTGTAGGGCCATAAGGGCCAACTTACGGATATGAACTTACCTGTTTGCTGTAGCGTTGCAAGTCTTGAACGTCTCGGTTATGCACGAACCTAAAACATGCACGTAAAGAAAATAAACAAGCTGCAAATGCTAGCTAACAACTTGGTAGGGCATGCTTCAACTCCTTTCAAACTTTTAGAAAACAAACCGACGTGTTTTCATACAATAACAGAGAGTTTTCTCCAAAACATCTTAACCCTACTTCAACAAAACTCTCATTTTAACTTGTCCAAACTCGTTAACTTTAGCAGATGATTACCTTCACTGGAGAAAACAGAAGAATGGAAGTCTTTTGAAAAGGTTGAAATCGCCTGGAGGAGAGAAAACAAAGAGCAGTGAAAAGAAGCAGATGAGAAATTAGGGTTTCACGTAGGAGGGAAGAGAAAAGAACATGGCTTCTTCAACAAGTTGCCAGGTGTCACTCAACCATTGGCTTCCTCCCACCAACCTTAATTGGCTCCCCAATGCATTTCTGACTATTGGTTTCTAACTAAATTACTATTTAGTCCCACCAACCCATTTTACGATTTACCTCCATTCAATGAATCCATCGGTAAACTCATAAAATATACATTGTATTAATGAAATCATTTATCCCGCTAAATGAAATTCCAGAAATATTTACATGGCAAAAATGCCGGGTGTTACACAACGTACCCCTAAACTTATTCTACAAAAAGAAAAACAAAAACCAAAAAATTAATCAACTATTCAATGAAACAAAACTAACATTGAAAAAATTGGAAGGGAATAAAATTGGGTTAATTCCTACTAAACGCTTGGTTTAAAGTCATTAGTCTAATTTTGCCGCTCAATTTATTCTGGGCCAAACAATGAAACGAGAGATTTCTTTCTATCAACCATGTCTTCCCAATAATTCCTTATACCTGTCCTCCCCCTTGAGGCGCCGGGTTTATTTCCTTCCTCAATTTCCACTTATCCACGTAGACAAATTTGATTGATCTTGTCAGGGCTTGACTGTCTAGATTTTCTTTTCTCCTTTCAACATATCAATTATAAAATAGTTTTCAATGTTGTCCGGGAACTCGATAAATTTAAACACCTTAAAGGTAACTTCCTACTCTTGTACTCTTATTATTTGTCTACCCTTTTGCAAATCAATTAATTTTATGCCTAATGGCCTTCCCAAGATAATTAGAATTTCACTGTTCTTTTCCATATCAACCACAATGAAGTCCGCATAAATGATTAAGTTGTCGACCTTGATGAGAGTATCTTTAATCAAACCTTTGGTGTAGGTAATAGTTATGTTTTCCCGCTATAGAGTGATGTTGTTTGGCTTAACTATTTTAAGTCCAAATTTCTTGTTGCATTAAATTTATTTTTGCTCCCAAATCAAATAGGAGTTTGCCAAAAGAACTAATTCCAGATAGTGCAAGGTATAATAAAACTCTCGAGGTCTTTGAGCTTGGGTAGAAGTTTCTTATGAAGTATAACATTGAACTTTTGAGTTAGTGTAATAGTCTCAATTCATCCAACCTTCTCTATTTAGATAAGATTTTCTTCATGTAATTTGCCTAAGAGCTTTGTATAAATGGGATATTGATTTGAAGCTCCTTGAAAATCTCCAAAAATTTTAAAAATTGGTTGTCTAAAGGAAATAGTGGCGTAGGATACGTAGATGAGTTGTTGATCTCCAAATTATTTGCTTCCTTCTTTTCAACCTGAGCTTCTAATGTTTTCAGCATTTTTATCGTCATTAAACAGTTGATGAAGTGTTCTTGATTTTGTCACTAGTTCAGATGAGTCATTTGTAAGGATCTGCGCCTCGATTATCAAATAAATCAGTTTAATTAAATGAATATCAAAATCACAACCGTTTACCACTGAATGCGCAATTAGGCCAAAATAAATAAAAACCAACCCATAGTTTAATACATAAGTCTCATTACACATAAGACTTTATCCACAATTTATTTTACAGACATGGGACATACAAAACTAATACATGTAAAGAGAAAACCCAAAATAAAATTGTTATTGGCTTATGTTGTGCCAGACTGATCAATCCATATTGCTTTTACCTTTATCCTATCAGCTGCCACCACCTGTTCCTGAAAAATTGAACGAACATCAGAGTTAACTTTATAAAGCTCAATAAGAATCTTAATCTAACGATTAACCAAACTAAACGGAAATCACATCTAATTATGTACTAAATTCCCTACATGATTAGTCATCACAATTATCACTTCTATTTATCAATATTGATTAATACTCGAATCACATATCCTATGCTTATGTGTTATCAAAATTCTCTAAGCATTTCTTATTAATGTTCATCTAGGTGTCACACCTCTTTATGTAAGAAGTGTATCGTGCATTCATGTGAATGCTTAGACATAAGATTTATATAATCATATCCTAACTAACTCTTTCCTTATTCTCTTGTGCAATTAATTTTTAGGCATCTTTTAACTCCATGTGCAATCTTATTATGCACCTTAATCCCGCTACACAACATAATCATGTATAATAATTCTCAAATATCCATTCATTCATTCATATACAATTCTTTTTATTATTAATAGGTCATCAGTAGACATTCTATTTAATGTCTAATTTTTCATTTTGCCCTCACATCATGGTTTATATTTAATCAAGACTATTTAGACATATTTTATTACTGTATAAACCAAATAACATAATCTTTACACAACTCACATGACATAATTAATGTCTACTTTTATACTTTTATCTTGAAACTTATTAGACATAACTTGATAAATGGCTAACTCCATGTATTTTACATGACCCATTAGACATTTATTACTAATGTCTAATCTAATTTATATTTATTACAATTCTCTGTATGTAGGAATTAATAAATGCATATATTAACATTTCACAACACATGACAATTTAAATCATTGCCTATATGCCAGAACTCATCACTCATTTTTATATTCTAGTATATGTAATGAGTATGAAATACAACTTTGACAAATCAATTTTGTCATGATAAGTGAATCAATGCAAGAGTGTGCATCATATTATTTACTTGATCTCATATTTATCAATTAATATAGAATCATTCAATAATTGAACATCGAATTGAAAGCCTTAAGAACAGAATATCACAAATAAACAATAAATTCAATTAACAGAATAATCCTGTCATCAAAATAATATAAAAAATGTTGAACATAATAATATCAAAGAAAAGAACTAGATGGAAGAGAATATCCGTCTCTGGATGTCACCGTTGTGGTAGAACAAGTATGTTGATCTTCTCGTCCGGGGTTGGAAATCCTCTTCGATCTCTCTCAAAAATCTATCTCAAGACTGCTAAAGATCCCCTCTTTCGTCAAATAATTTTGTATTTAAAGATTCTCGATTAGGGTTTTAAGAATCACCGAAAAATATTTCAAAACGCGAAGAATTTTGCACTTTTAGTAAACTGATCTGGGTCGGGGCTGCAACTCTAGATTCTGGGGCCACAGCTCATACCTCTTTTTTATGTTGGGGCCGCAACTCAAGATTCTGGGGCTGTGGCTCAGAATTTGTTTTGACGCCGATTCTTTTCTCCTAAGCCGTAGCTCCGGCCTCTTTGGCCTGACGCTCAGCTTCAAAATTCACCGTTTTTCATCTTTACTTACAATATTCGATTATTTACCTGTATAGTAACATAAAATAACAAAAAAATCAACGATAGACATCAAATTTGCTTAGAATAATGAGAATAACTTTAAATTTCATAGAGTTATTAGAATGCGTTAGGCCATGATGGAAAACACAAGAAAAATTTTTCTTGTCCTTTCCACCATGTCAAGATATTTAAATTTTTATCGTCATCATCAATTGAGATTAATGGTTGATCAAGATAATGATGTAAATCTAAAACACTACTAGTTTGCAAAGTTATTGCAACAAATTTTGTACTCTTAAAAATAATTTTGTAATAAGTATTAGAACAAGAAGGAACATTAAAAGGTGTATCAATTCTATCACTAATAACACTTTGTTTATAAAAACAAATTTCATTTAACCTGTAGATGTAAAACTTTACTAAGTTTACATTCATCATGGTCATAAATTACATCTAACTTTCTAGTGCTTCTTTTTAATAACTAGGGTCAATGAAAAAACCTAACATAAACATTATGAGTAACTAAATATCCTTAAAATATTTTTAGAATTTATCTTTCATAATTTGAACTACTTAAGAAACTAGTTTATAATTACAATAATTAGAAAACATGTAACCAATAGTAATAAATTGAATACGAGCATGACAAACTTTAAGATTATATGTCATGCAAAAATTTTCGTTGTTGAATCGAAAGCTTTTAAGAAAATCTTTTACAACTTGTGCATACAACCAATCACAATCTTTAGACATAATAATATTATGTTAGCATGAAACATTATCTAACTCCAAGTAATATAAATTTATAATTTCTTTATATTTGACAAAGTTTAACATTTCGTAGTTGAGTTCCACCGGTCAACACTACATTAAGTTAGGTCGATCGCTAGTTAATACGGAATGGGCAAATTTCATCTCCTTTTGTCAGTCGTTCTTTTTCGCAGTTTGATCGACTGCTCTTTCAATTGGTCGACACTTCAAACTTGCAATTTTGTACTCACTGAAATTTGCAAGCAAGGTGTCGGCTAGTGTCCGTACAACTGTCAACCAATCTGTAATATTCTCTTTGATTTTGCCTTTAATTTTAACTTTTTATTCAATTAATTTCACAACACCCTTACATCCTTAAAATTTATGACAATAAATCATCTCAAAACACTCCATTGTTGAAGAAGAAACAACATATAAAATAAGCATATGCCTCTAAATATAAGGCTATATTTTAAGATTTTTTTCCAGGTATTACAATATTGCCTTCATTTTGTCTTCAATGTCAACTTTTTACTCAATTAATTTTACCACACTCTTTCATCCTTAAACCTTATGACAAAAAATTATCTTTCCACGCATTTCATTAGTAACAAAATTAACAAACTTAAACATAAAGATATCCTTATTAATCATGCTAGCTTTATTAAAATTTCAGGGTGTTACAAAGTAAAATCCCAAATTTTGGAATTTTGGAGAGTAAATTTTATGCTAAGAAATTGAGTATTTTCAACCATTTATCTTGTGAGTTTGAGAGTTTTAATATCTTTTCCAGTTGTTTTTGGTTTGTTTTTAACAAGACATTAAATATATCGAAGTGCAAATTTAAATGTGAGGAAGATATTGAAAATTCGAGCAAGTTTCATCACTACAACATTTGTTAGAGCATTGTAGCTCTTGAAAGAAAATGAAATTCCAAATTGACAGGGAGCCCTACAATGGCCAGTCTTAGCAATGTAATGTTCACATGGAAATATGGAAACTTGAGACTCAGTGCAAAAACGTCCATATAGAATTATCTAGTGCTCGAAAGAAATTAAAAAATTCCTAAGGAGAGCTATCACGCCACCTTAGAGCGCTATAGCGCTCCTTACTAGAATTCTCAGCTCTAGAATGATGGTGACTGAGAACTCCAGTGCTGGCACGTGAAAATTAGGCTAAACACTTAGCTTAATGATGATACATGAATAGAGCACAGACAAAAAAGGAGAGTAGACTAGAGACTTAAAACCATGACTGTAGTATGAGATTTTGTTCACATTCTTTATTTAATGATACTTGTAGAAGTGATAGTGATGCGTTACGGAACATCGAGACTGAGTGCTTACCTAGTTCTGTCTCTATATTTTATCTATTTATTTTGTCTGTATTTTCCATAAGAATCATGCTTGGTATATATTCAATTGTTTTTCTTCAATCTATCATGTACTAATTTCCTTTTCTACTATTGCAATTTGAAATCCATATGTATCTAATTATCCTTGCATCTTTTGGGTTTTATTATGTCATCTTGAGTTTATTTATTTTGTCAAGAACACATTGTGTAACACCCAAAATTTTCAACATTTCGATTTCCAATTAATGCCGAAATTGGAGAATTTTAACGTAATTTCAAGAACGGAAAAATTTTATTGGAACTTTAAAAATTAAATTGTGAGACTAAATCGAACGAATAATTTACAAAAATTTTAACCAACGGATTACGAAACTAGTTAGAAATAAGGGTTGAAGGGCAAAGTGGTAATTGACTTTAAATTTTAATAAACTCTCTCTCCCTCTCTCTCTTTCTCCCTCCCTCATGCAGAAACCACCCTCCCTCTCTTCCTTTCTCCTCTCTGTTTCACGCCAGCAATTTTCCTTCCCCCATGCCAATTTTTCAGTTTTTCCTCCTTCGATTTCGAAGTTGTAAGGTATGCATTAAGGTTTATAAAGTGAGTTTTAGGGTTAGGGTTAGGTTTTGAGTAGATATTCATTGGTTTTGATTATTGTGCTAGGATTTCTGAAATTTCCTCTATCCGTCTTGAAGGATTGGTCCAATTTTCCCTTTTTCCCCTTGAAGATTTGAAGGTAAGAAATCCTCCTCTTGGAAGTTCGCTGATTTAAGATTTTGGTAGATTTGTTTATGGATTTTTGGAATATTATTGAATTGTTGATTTGTTTTAGAAATTTGGGGGAACATGCATAATACGGGGAGGTTATGTCGGATTTTGTAAAGAAATGCCTTAGGATAATTATGAGAATTGGGGAAAACGTTCGATTGTGCATTGTGTTTGAGATTGGACCAATATTGATGATGAAATTGTAATGTTTTAGGTGTATGTAACTTAAGGAAAAATGCACGAATTGCTAAGGGATTCCAGATAAGTGTATGTTAGGTGTTCAGCAATGCATGAATTTTTCTAAATTCATCTCCAAGCAAGTTCTTTTTGGTACACGTTTATGAATTTAGAAAAAATGGATAGTGAGTTTTGATGATTTAGGGATTTTCTGGGAAGGTGTCATGTTTTGAAACAAATGTTTTGATTAAAGGGTTCTACACGTGTTTTATGTTCCACTACGTGTTGTTTAGTTAGTTTTACAAATTTTGAGTTTGAGTTATGTTTTGGAAAAAGTTTTAAGTGGATGTATTTGGTTATGGGAGTTGGGTTTAGAGATGAAAAGGAGTGATAGGCGTAATAAGGACGGCATTCTGCCTGCAAGTGTCAACCGGTGTATATAAGTGTTTATCGGTTTGTACAAAAGTGTACAATGTGTCGACCACAAGGATCGACCTATGAAAACGGAGTCGATTAAAGTTTCGACCGGTGTATATAAGTGTCGGACCGATCTGTACAAAAGTGTACAATGTGTCAACCATTAGGATTGACCTATGAAAATAGAGCCGATTAAAGTGTCTACCGGTCCATACAAAAGTATACAATGTGTCGACCACCAGGATCGACTGGTGAGAGCATAGCGAACCAAGGTGTTGACCTGTCTGTGTAGGTGTCGACCGGTCATTGTACAATGTATCGACCGCAATGTCGACCTATGAATACCAAGTCGCTTGAATTGTTCACCGTTCTATATATGTGTCGACCGGCAGACACTCCTATCTTGGTGATTTTCTTTAAATGCTGATGTCAAATGTAATTCAACCCTACCTTAAATGAGTTTTTTAAACACGTTTTCTAAAGGCTACTAAAGTACTTTAAAGGTGTCAAAACCGATTTTAAGTTTCAAAAAAAAAATATTTATGTCCAATAATGTGTCTAAGTATATGTCAAGTACGATACGTATTGTGGTGGCCCATGGCGGGTCGTTACAACTTGTAGTATCAGAGCACCCAGGTTTTAAAATCACTTTTGTAAACTGCCTACTAGCACAAACGGCTGCACGAGGACACTCCATCAACTATAAGTGTTTAAGATTGAGTTATGTCATTAAGTGTTTGTTTGCATGTCTAATGTGTTGAGGAGTAACAAGATGCCAAGGGAACCTTGACGAGGAACGGACCAAAGAGATAGTACTATTGAATGATTGACCGCACTAGTTAAGATACAATCCCAGTTATTGGCGGGAGTTATGAACAGGGAAGGGACCGGGAATGGAAACGGTCAAGGCAGTACCTCACAGGATCCTGGTGGTGAAAGATTTAGGTGACTCCAGCCTCAGACTTTTGACGGGCAATCTTTGGATCCCACTTGCGCTGAAAGTGGTTCCGAAAGATAGAAAGCATGTTTGACTATGCCAAAGTGGAGGCGAGCAAGAAAGTGTCATGTGTGGTGTTCCACCTAGAGAAAGATGTCAGCTTTTGGTGGGATACAGTTAAGGTTACGGCAAATGCAGGATTTATGACATGGGAGAGATTTAAAATGACCTTTTATGACAAGTACTTAAGCAGAGCGGTCCGAAATAGTAAGAGGGCGGAGTTTTCCCAACTGCACCAAACTGGACCAGTGGCCGACTATGTCCGACAATTCGAGTCCTTGTCTCGCTTTGCAAGCCATCTGGTGAGTGAGGAAGAGGATAAGGTGTATTAGTTTGTCCAGGAGTTAAAGGTGGAGATTTTAAAAGAAGTGAAAATTGCGGGCATCGATGACATGCCATATCACAAGGTCGTAGCAAAAGCCCTGGAATTAGACGATATCGAGATGAAAAGGCAGCAATAAGGAGAACCGCCGATGAAGTTCTTCAGAGAGGTACAGCCGTAGCCACAGTAGAACAGGGGGTGGCAACCGCAACAACAGAGGGGCGTAAAAAGGCCCAACAATGCCCCTACAGACCAAGATAAGGGCAAGCGGCCTTAAAGGGATTCTCAGGCTCCTCAGTGCCCTACCTGCCAAAGGAACCATTTTGGAGAGTGCAAGCTCTATACAGGACGGTGTTTTCAATGCAATGAGGTAAGCCACATGATCAAGAACTGTCCAATGTCAGCCAGGAATCAAACGAGGCTGACACCGAGAGTCTTCGCCATGATTTAGGACGATGAACCGGTTCAACATTCTGTCATAACAGGTATGATTTTGATTTGCGGTGAACCTGCATACACACTTATAGACACGGGTGCGACTCATTCTTTTATAGCAACTGCGTTTGTATGTAAGTGGAATTTGTGGGCTATGCTGACTGATAAATTCTATAGTGTCATGTTACCATCGGGTGAGTCATTACACTCAGATCAGGTGGTGAAAGGTGATATCGTATCTGTAGAGGACAAAAAGTTATACGCAGAGCTGATTATAATCAATATGAAGGGATACAAAGTTATTCTGGGTATAGAGTGGTTATTCTAACACTATGCCACCATCAACTGCAGATCTGGATTAGTAGATTTCCGACTTTTGAATGGAGACCAGTATTCTTTTCAAGCAATACCAAAATCGAGTAAGTTGCTAGTTGTATCCTCCATGGAAGCTCGCAATTATTAAGAAGTGGGTGCGTTGGCCAATGTGATTGCCATACAGAAGGGAAGTGAACCAAAGCTTCAAGACAGTTAAGTAGTCCACGAGTTTCCATAGGTATTCTTGGACGACCTGCCAGGGTTACCTCCAGAGCGAGAAATAGAATTTGTGATCGACATCTATCCTGGTGCCTTGCCAGTCTCTAAAAATCCTTACCGCATGGCTCCAGTGGAACTGAAGGAATTAAAGACCCAGTTGACAAAGTTGGTGGATAAGAGCTTTGTACGCCTTAGTTCGTCTCCCTAGGGGCCCACCAGTCCTATTCGTTAAGAAGAATGATGGATCTCTGCGTATGTGCATAGACTACAGAGAGTTGAACAAGTTGACAATCAAGAATAAATATCTCCTGCCTTGGATTGACGATCTGTTTGACCAACTTTGAGGGGCAAAGATATTTTCAAAAATTGACTTGCGCTTAGGTTATTACCAGCTAAAGATCAAAGCTGATGATATCCCGAAAATGGTGTTCATAACCCGATCTGGGCATTATGAATTTCTGGTAATGTCGTTTGGATTGACAAATGCTCCCACAACATTTATGGACTTGATGAATCGGGTGTTTCGGGAGTATCTAGACAAGTTTGTTATTGTTTTTGTAGATGATATATTGGTGTATTCTCGGACTAGAGATGAGCACGTAGAGCACCTGAGGATTGTTTTGATGACTTTAAAGCTGCACCAATTATATGCCAAATTCTCGAAGTGAGAATTTTGGCTTGACAAAGTTAACTTTCTGGGTCATGTCATCTCCGATGAGGGCATTTCTGTCGATCCAGTAAAAATACAAGTTGTAAAGGAGTGGCCACAGCCGAGAAATGCCAGTGAAGTGCGTAGCTTCCTGGGATTAGCAGGCTACTACAGGAAGTTTATCTTCGTTAATAGCCAAGTCGTTATCTAGTTTGACAAAGAAAGATATAAAGTATTCATGGTCTAAGGATTGTGAAAGGAGCTTTCAGACATTGAAACAGAAGTTGACAACAGCTACTCTTTTAAAACTCCCTGAGGAAGATAAAAAATCCAGTGTTCATTGCGACGCTTCTAAGATTGGTTTAGGGTGCGTATGTAACGCCCCGAGTTATCTGAACCCGGTTTGTCACACCATGCCCGTACATGACTAAAAGTTTCAATCGTATTTTTTTTTTTTTTTTTGAAAACTTGCAGCGGAAATCGTTTAAGTAAAAATAAAGTTAAACAAGGTTATTGTACAATGCTTGAATACTCAGTTGGAATTTTGAAGAATAATCGGCAAAAGGAATAAAGGATTAAATCGCAGTATACTTCATAAGTTTCAAAAGTCAAACGCATCGCCCGCTGGACAAAGTCAACAAAAAGGGGCTGGAGCAGAAAATGGAAAACATCATCCGGTGGCAAAACGACAGAGTGTTCTCTACATCATCCGGTGGATTTACACACGATATCCACCGGTCACTAAACGACAAAAGACTTTCTGCATCATCCGGTGGATCTACACTACGGCATCCACCGGTCACTAAACGACAAAATGCACTCTACATCTTCCGACGACGTCAACCAGATGATTTCCTTCATCCGATCGACTTTGCTCTACATCCACCGGTGACTAAACGACAAAATACACTCTACATCTTCCGATGACGTCAGCCAGATGATTTCCTTCATCCGATCGACTTTGCTCTACATCCACCGGTGACTAAACGACAAACTCTCTACTTATATCTTCCGATAGACACATAGCTATAACTCGACATCCACTGTTAGACTTCATCTACCGACAGCGAACAAAATAACATCTTCCGATAAAACAAGCTATATTTATCGATCACTAAACGACAAATTTTGTTCTATATCATCCGATGGCTTCCACTGAAGACATCTTCCGATAGACAACAGAACAACAACTCAACCTACGGAAAAGGATTTACTCACTTCACTGAAACCATTCAAAAACGTTTCAAACCATTACATTACTAAAAATTCCAGTGAGTGCCAACATTAAATCCCAACAGAATACTATTAACAGGAAAATCTAGAAATCGTATTCAAAACATTGAAATCATTTCTATAATGAAAATTCAACATACTTAAATTGAAATACTGTCAACTAAACTTTCACACCATCAGACAACAGTTAATCTGCCTCATTAGTATACCAGTTCGTGGCAGAGAAGTGCTCCTCCAACTCCATCTATTCGTCAGTAAACTCAGGGAATTCACCTGCAGTTTCCTCAACACCTACATCACAAAACTCATCTATTAGCCTAATGCTAAGTAAGTAAAGCAGTAATGAGATGAATTGCTGAAACATAAATTCCTAAACATGCAATTTCTACTTTCTCATCTCAGTTGTATACACATACGTTCATAAACTGATCTGATCCCATGGTTCCCTTGAGAGTGGGATCAATTCTCCCAATATCATACATCCTCTACTCGATTAAGGGGCGGATGAATTCCCTTAATAGCTGATCTGATCCCTTGGTTCCCTTGGGAGTAGGATCAATTCTCCCAATGTCATACATCCTCTACTCGATTAAGGGGCGGATTAGTTCCCTTAATAGTTTGTCTGTCACATTCAGTTCATACCTCACCATTCTTACATGGAAATTCATTTTCGTAATCTTTCAAAAACATGATGCATGATACAAAATCATTCACAAGATGCATAACCCTACTGTTTTGTGATGTAGGCCGAAGGCACATGCATACTTTACTTACCTGGCTCTCCTGGAAGCGCTCGGTTACAACTACTCCAGAAGCTCGCTCACCTAAGGTCATGACAGTACATTAATCCAACTCTTACTAAACCTTACCAAAAAAAATACAATAACATGTTTAAGGAAATCGATTTGAAACTCTGCTACCCGTGCATTCCCATTTATCACCAAGAACCTGAACCCACTCTCAATCACAGAAACCTCGAAATCTTCACATTGTATTCCCTCAATAGACTAATCGCTAAAATGCAAGAAAATAAGACTTACCTAGGTTGAAGGAGAATCGGGCGAGAGAATCGCTTAGAGAGTTCTACTGCTCTAGCTGAACACCAAAAGAGGAAAATAGGGGATAGTGGCGGCTACTCTCACTAGGACTTTTCCTTAAATATGTTATCCACTATTTAAAATTCTAATTACCATTATGCCATCGCCTGATCATTTATTAACCTAATCAATAACTCTCCCCAACCCTTCTATAAAAGTTCATCATTAATGATAGATTAAATTTTTGGTTCAATGGAACCGGGTGCTACAGCGTACTGATGCAAGATGAGAAAGTAATTGCATATGCTTCCAGACAACTGAAAAGTTACGAGCAAAACTATTCTACACACGACCTTGAATTCGTTGTAGTGGAATTTGCGCTAAAAATATGGAGACACTACCTGTATGGATAACAATGTGAGGTGTTTTTGGACCACAAAAGTCTGAAGTACATCTTTACTCAGAAAGAATTGAATATGAGACAGAGGCGATAGCAAGAATTTGTCAAGGATTATGATATCGAGATCAAGTATTACCTTGGTAGGGCTAATGCGGTAGCCGACTGCATTGAGCAGAATGTCAGCGATGATGCAATCTACTGGTGTCAGCCATATCAGAACCTCTGAAGACGGAAGTTCAAAGGTTTGAATTAGGAGATAGATTCAGAGCTTTCGGCTATGCTCTCGGAGTTAAATATTCAGTCGACTATTTTAGACCAGATTAAAGAGGCTTAACAGAAAGATTCAAAGGAGAAAAATGACATTTTAAATAAGTTGGCAGACTCCTCTTCTGAGTTCAACCATTCAGAGGATGATATTCTGAAATTCAGGGATCGATGGTATATCCCCAGAGACGAGGAGTTACGAAAGTTGATTTTGGCTGAAGCGCACTCGTCTTCTTTCTCAGTACATCCAGGCAATACTAAGATATACCAAGACTTGAAGCGACACTATTGGTGGCCAAATCTTAAGAGAGATGTGGCGAAGTACGTAGAAGCGTGCATGGTTTGCCAGCAGGTCAAGGCAGAACATCAAATGCCAAGAGGTACTCTTCAGCCTTTACCGATTCTGGAGTGAAAATGAGAGAACATTTCTATGAATTTTGTAGGTGGCTTACCGAGGACAACCAAAGGCCATGATTGCATATGGGTTATAGTGGACTGATTGACAAAGTCGGCCCATTTCCTGCCTGTAAAGATCACCTATACAGTGAACCAGTTTGCGGAGTTGTATGCCCAGGAGATCATCAGGTTATATGGGATTCCAGTATCGATTGTTTTAGATCAGGATCCTAGGTTTACCTCGAGATTTTGGAAGAGTCTGCAAGACTCTATAAGAACGAAGCTGACTTTCAGCACTGCATTTCATCCTCAAACAGATGGACAGTTTGAGCTGACGATTCAAATACTGGAGGATATGTTGAGAGAATGTGTGCTAGAGTTTCAGGCATCATGGAACCGATATCTGCCATTGGTCGAATTTTCTTACAATAATAGCTACCAATCCACTATTGGTATGACTCTTTATGAGGCGTTGTATGGTAGAAAATGTAGATTACCCTTGTATTGAAACGAAGTTGGTGAAGCGAAGATAGTAGGTCCCAAAATTTTACAGCAAATGTTCGAGAAGGTGGCTGTTATTAGACAAAGAATGAGAACTACACAGAGTCGACAAAAGAGTTATGTGGACCGTAGAAGGAGAGATCTGGAGTTTGCTATATGAGATGATATTTTTGAAGATCTCACCATTCAAAGGGGTTATGCAGTTCGACAAGAAAGGGAAACTCAGTCCACAGTTCGTCGGACCGTTTCCTATTTTGGCAAGGATTGGAAGTACGGCTTACAGATTGCTGCTGCCATCAGTTATGGACAGAATCCACAATGTCTTCCATGTATCTATGCTGATAAAGTGTATACGTGATCCTACGCATATTGTGGAGCCGGTGAGCATTGAGGTTCAGCTAGCGTTGACCTATGAAGAAAAGCCGGTATGAATCCTTGAATCGTCAATAAAGGTGTTACGGAACAAAGAAATCTCACTGGTAAAAGTACTATGGAGAAATCACAACGTTGAAGAAGTCACGTGAGAACGACAACAAAACATTATGGACAAGTTGTAACGCCCCGAGTCTTCCAGACCCGGTTTCCTCCTCAAAAAAAAATTGAACTGAGAGAAATTATGGAAAATTTTAAATTTTCGCTCAGTGATGAAAATTCTTATCTTTGATCTTCGACTTTACAGCGGAAAACTCAATAAGTAGACAACATTCATAATTAGACAAAACGTTAAGACATTTGGCCAAAGGAAATTTGAAACTCAAGGACATCTACCGATCGCAAAACGACAAGGCATAGTGCACACTCCTTCCGATTGACACGTGCATCCCACGTGATTTATTAAACTTCATCCGATCACAAAATGACAAGACTCAATATTGGCTTCTACTGATTGACACATGCACATAACGTGACTCATTGAACCTCATTCCGATAGAAGACATCATCCGATGAAAGACATCATCCGATGCCGACTGACTCATGCCTATCACGTAACTCATTAAACATCATTCCGATAGAAGATATCATCCTATGGAAAACATCATCCGAAGAAAGACATCATCCGATGCCGACTGAAAACTTTCAAACTTTCTCAAACTTCAACATGACTGAATAAACTAATACACAGGTGGACCATAACCTCATCTAGAATACGTGTAGCGAGAGACTCTAATAAAACAGATCATTCTATCATATCATGATCATTCTCAAACTCAGAAGTTAATCAATCAGGTTCCAGTATCCATTGTTTTAAGAAAACATCCTACATAGACCTCAGTATTCATAACCTTAATAATATGATAAAAGTAGTAACCAGGAGTTGAAATCACCTTTCCATCCACCAATCTGTCACCCTGAGCACCTTCCAGCAACCAGCCTTAAACATCCTCATTAGACTTGAAATCCTCACCTGGTAGTTCTTCACCTACATCATAAGGTTTAAACTATAAGCCTAATGCTTAGTAAGGAGTGCATTGCTAACATGTATGCATGAATGTACGAATTTAAGGAAAACACATGTTCATGATCTTTTCGTATTCTTATTCTTGTTCATGTTCATCGTTTTCATCATATGGATTAAGGGAGGATTTGTGCCAAAAAGGGGGTCGACAGTGAGAGTGTACATAGTCCATTGCGGGTCGTATTCATGGTCCTTCTTTTGGATAGTGATATACGCCAAACTACCCCCAACCCTCTCTTAATCCTTGTTGCATAAGTTTCATGTTCATATCTTGTTCATGGGAGAAATCATGCACTTAAAACATTTTCATATACTAGAGAAATATTCTTGATGCATGAGCATGAGTAAATCTTAGTTCATCAGACTACTGAACAACCATTCGTTCATCAAAGGATCATAACATCAACTTGAGTATCTTACCCAAACAGACAATAGCACAGATAACCTTTAAACATCATAGACAACTTCTACCTAGTACCCTTGCTATGTAGGGCCTTAATGGCCGGAAATCTTACTCACTCACTTACCTGGTTTCCTTAGCAACTAGAGCACTTCTCTTCAAACTTCTTCACCTAGAAACATTTCACATTACAGTGTTAAATCAAAACCTAACTAAAAGTCATCCTAGTATCTAACATAAATATTTTTAATCCTCCTAGTCACGCGCCTAGTGTGTACAGATTAAACTTCCAGAACCTAAACAACCGGATTAAGTCTAACAACTAAACATGGTCTGTTATGTCCAGAATCGAATCGAAAATGCCATTACTAAACACAGATCATGATTGTCACTACCATTACTCTGTTAGTGAAGAATCCGAAACATCAAGTTCTAGCTGAAAATGGAGTTCTAAGTAACTACATTGTCTAAGTCTTACTTAGAGCGTGGATTGTAGAAATGGAGGCTGAGGAACTGGTCGCCGGCGAAGAAATAGCTGGCAGAGAGGGAGCTCTGGAAGGAAGGGAATAGCCGAGAGAGGAAATGTCGGCTACAGTGAGGTTTTAATGAGGTTTAAGAATTCCATAACCTATTTATACCAATTAAAATCCACCTTAATTACAAACTTGCCACCCAACCTAGTTCACTCAACTTGTAAAAAATAAGTCTTGGCATTAAATTTAAAATCACAAAGGTCAACAAAAAGGGTGACAATTAAAATGGTTAAGAAAAATCACCTGACCGAAATTGTCGGGTGTTACACAAGTACCCGAGACTATTCGTGTAAGCAAATTTTGAGGACAAAATTTTATTTAAGGAGGGTAGGATATAACACCCAGAATTTTGAACATTTTGATTTCCAATTAATGCCCGGAATTGGAAAATTTTAACGTAATTTCAAGAATAGAAAAATTTTATTGGAACTTTAAAAGTTAAATTGTGAGGCTAAATCGAATGAAGAATTTACGAAAATTTAAACCAACAAATTACGAAACTAGTTAGAAATAAGGGTTGAAGGGCAAAGTGGTAATTGAGTTTAAATTTCAATAAACTCTCTATCTCTCTCTCTCTTTCTCCCTCCCTCACGTAGGAACCACCCTCCATCTCTTCCTTTCTCCTCTTTGTTTCACGCCAACGATTTTCCTTCCCCCACTGCCGATTTTTTCAGTTTTTCATCCTCTGATTTCGAAGTTGTAAAGTATGCATTAAGATTTATGAAGTGAGTTTTAGGGTTAGGGCTAGGTTTTAAGTAGATTTTCGTGGGTTTTGATTATTGTGCTAGGATTTTTGAAGTTTCCTCCCTCCCTCTTGAAGGATTGGTCTGATTTTCCTTTTTTTCCCTGAAAGATTTGAAGGTAAGAAATCCACCTCTTGGAAATTCGTTAATTTAGGATTTTGGTATATTGGTTTATGGATTTTTGGAATATTATGGATGAATTGTTGATTTGTTTTAGAAATTTGGGGGAAAATGAATAATACGGGGAGGCTATGCCGGATTTTGTAAAGAAATGCCTTAGGAGAATTATGCGAATTGGGAAAAATGTTTGATTAGAAATTTGATTCGTTCGTGCATTGTGTTTGAGATTGGACCAATATTGATGATGGAATGGTAATGTTTTAGCTGTATGTAGCTTAAGGAAAAGTGCACGAATTGCTAAGAAATTCTAGGGAAGTGTGTGTTAAGTGTTCAACCATTAAGGCCCTACTTCGCAAATGTACTAGAATGTTATGTCTGATGATGGTTTCGATGTTTTATTGTGAATTGTCTGAGTTTGTTTGATGATGAGTTTTCGCTAAGTAGATTATGTTTATATGTGCATTCACGTTACACGCATCATGTTTTTCTCAAAGAAGCATATGAAAGTATTTTTCATGCATGATTTATGTAAAGAAAAGCAAGAAAAAACAAGAATATGTAATGTATGTAATGATTAAGCGTGGGTCGAGGCAGTATGGCCATGATTTGTCCCTTTCAAGGGACCATGTCACTTGTCCATGTAATAGACCATGAAACCCGTCCGTAAGGACCATGTACACGAACCACTGCCTACTTTCCCACGAAAACCCCTTAATCCATGTCAAGTGAAAAGAACAAGAAACGAGTAAACAGACATGATTTTCGAGCATGTATTACATGAGCATTTTATTCATATATGTACACCTCTTACAAGCATTAGGCTTATAGTTTGAACTGTGTGATGTAGATGAAGACGTTGAAGGTGAGGAAGTTCTTCCTGAAGTTGATGAATGGTACTTGTGGCATACGTTTTGGGCTGGGTAAGGCGATTCTGACCCATAGGTTATGCTCCAAGCAAGTTTTTTTTGTACACATTTATGAATTTAGAAAAAATGGATAGTGGGTTTTGATGATTTAGGAATTTGCTTGGAAGATGTCAGGTTTTGAAATAAATGTTTTGATTAAAGGGTTCTACAATTGTTTTATGTTCCACTACGTGTTTTCTAGTTAGTTTTACAAATTTTGAGTTGGAGTTATGTTTTGGGAAGAGTTTTAAGTGGATGTATTTAGTTATGGGAGTTGGAGGATGTTTATAGATGAAAATGAGTGATAGGCGTAATAAGGACAGTATTCTGCCTGCAAGTGTTGACCGGTGTATATAAGTGTCGACCGGTCTGTACAAAAGTGTACAATGTGTCGACCACTAGGATCGACCTATGAAAACAGAGCCGATTAAAGTGTTGACCGGTCTGTACAAAAGTGTACAATGTGTCAACCACGAGGATCGACTGGTGAGAGCAGAGCAAACCAAGGTGTCGACATGTCTGTGTAGGTGTCGACCGGTCTTTGTACAATGTGTCGACTGCAATGTCGACCTATGAATACCGAGTCGCTTGAAGTGTCGACCGACAGACACTCCTATTTTGGTGATTTTCTTTAAATTCTGATTTCAAATGTAATTCAACCCTACTTCAAATGAGTCTTTTAAACACTTTTTCTAAAGGCTACTAAAGTACTTTAAAGGTCTCGAAACCGATTTAAAGTTTCAACAAAAAAAAAAAAAAACATTTACGTCCAATAATGTGTTAAGTATATGTCAAGTACGATACGTATTGTGGCGGCCCATGGCTGGTCGTTACACATTGTTACCTGATTAATTGACCATTAATTAGATTAATGTTATTGCATACAAAGAATTTGAAAAAATAATTTATATGATTAGATACAGATTTAATAATATTTGATGCTTCTTCAGAAATTTTGATTTTATGTAGAATTAGACTATGCATGCATAACATATGTCATCTATTTGAAAAACTAAACTTAATGAATTATTTTAGTTTTTACTAAATAAGAATATAGTAAATTGAATTAAAATGACATTTCTAATTGATTATCAATTTTTTTAAAATAATTAGAGTTTCTTGACTAACAAACTTGTACAATTGAAGTGATTGAATAATGTAGATAACTAAATTTGGTGAAACATAAAGGAATATTGCAATCCTATATTTGATTCATAAAAAGTTAATCACCTTTAGTTTTCTATTATGATTTTGTTAGTTGTTTCAATCACATAAATCACAATTTCATTGTTCAAATAAAATTTAAGTGAGAATATACTGGTAATTATAAATTTATACGTAATAATTCTTTGTAGATTTTACCCTATTTTTATTATATTACTTGAAGCGATATGTGCACTTGCTTTGTTAAAATCACCAACCGTAATACCATTGTTCATAGAAAGCAACCATAACAGCCTTGGCAGTCGTCCCGGACCCGATTTTGTTCTTTGGGTCCTTTAAACTAAATGAATAACTACTGGTCGATCATAAATCAAATGTTTTTTTTTATTAAGGCTTTACTTTTATAGGACGGCTCGGTCTTCTGCATGAATTTTTTATTTTTAAATATTTGACGAGGATGACAACATTTCTTTAGTATGTGTTACAACATTCATTAGATATAACTGTTGTCAAGGGGAAATGACTATATTAGTGGCTGTTATTTTTGTTTATAGGACATGTCAGTGCCAACGACAAAAAACAATTTTTGACCATTGGCAACTAATCTTTTGACCGTTGTCAATGACTCTTTTGGCTGTTGGAATGATTTTTTTTTTTTAATTTGTCGTTAAATAATATCTTCATCGCATCAATACTCACCAACTCTTTCAGCTTTCGTAACTCTTTCAATTCTCATTTGATGTGCCACAAGGACCTATCACTAGGTCACAAGCTAAGCGGCTCACTAACGTTTATCTCTGTAACGACCTCGTTTCCCAGCAAGATATTGTCCGCTCTGGGGATTGGGCCGCAGCCCAATATCCTCCCCTCACGGCTTTGTTTGGCGAGAACTTCCCGGAAGGTCACCCAACCTGGAATTGCTCTCGCCGAAGCACTTTTAACTTCGGAGTTCTTATGGGATCCGTCGCCAATCGTGCTCCAAAACGCGTCTTACTATCTTGGGAGGGATCTCTTACATATGTTTCATTTCCACATACTTCCCCAAGCGCTGTGGGATTGTGACGACCCCCTCTTTACGACCTGTCACCTTCCGGCTCGCCCGCGTGGACGTACTGCCATCCGGGTTCCGGTTCGTGCAGCCATCGTACCAGTACAGATTCGGGACTTACAGATTCGGGTCATCACAATCACCCCCCCTTGGGGGCCCAACGTCCTCGTTGGCCACAATTCCGGTTGGGTACAGGCTCTGATACCATTTGTAAGGACCCCGTTCCCAGCAAGATATTGTCCGCTCCGGGGATCGGGCCGCAGCCCAATATCCTCCCCTCACGGCTTTGTTTGGCGAGAGCACTTCCCGGAAGGTCACCCAACCTGGAATTACTCTCGCCGGAGTACGCTTAACTTCGGAGTTCTTATGGGATCCGTCGCCAATTGTGCTCCAAAACGCGTCTTACTATCTTGGGAGGGATCTCTTACATATGTTTCATTTCCACATACTTCCCCAAGCGCTGTGGGATTGTGACGACCCCCTCTTTACGACCTGTCACCTTCCGGCTCGCCCGCGCGGACGTACCGCCATCCGGGTTCTGGTTCGTGCAGCCATCGTACCAGTACAGATTCGGGACTTACAGATTCGGGTCATCACAATCACCCCCCCTTGGGGGCCCAACGTCCTCGTTGGCCACAATTCCGGTTGGGTACAGGCTCTGATACCATTTGTAAGGACCCCGTTCCCAGCAAGATATTGTCCGCTCCGGGGATCGGGCCGCAGCCCAATATCCTCCCCTCACGGCTTTGTTTGGCGAGAGCACTTCCCGGAAGGTCACCCAACCTGGAATTGCTCTCGCCGAAGCACTTTTAACTTCGGAGTTCTTATGGGATCCGTCGCCAATCGTGCTCCAAAACGCGTCTTACTATCTTGGGAGGGATCTCTTACATATGTTTCATTTCCACATACTTCCCCAAGCGCTGTGGGATTGTGACGACCCCCTCTTTACGACCTGTCACCTTCCGGCTCGCCCGCGCGGACGTACCGCCATCCGGGTTCCGGTTCGTGCAGCCATCGTACCAGTACAGATTCGGGACTTACAGATTCGGGTCATCACAATCTCTCTCTTTATTTTAAAGGAAATAAATTTCAAAATAGTTTAGAATAAGCACCTAGTTCTATTGATAAAGAGATGTCGAAACATGTTATACATTAGGAGTCTAGTTTGGAGGCCGAAACATGTTGCAACACGGATCACTAAAACAACTTTTGTGGAAATTAGTTTCTACCAAGATGAAAATGAATCATGAAGAGTCTTTCTAAGAGCTACCATTTCCGTTTTTTATGTCACTTTTATTATATTTTGGTTACTTTTGTTTAGTTCAAGACTTGTCAAAAGTTGTTTCATTTTATGTCATTTGGCTAGGGCTTGTCTAGCCGTAAGCGTGTGCCTTGTACTTTGGGTATTTTCTTCATGTGTTTATTGGTCCTTGCCCTAGTTTTCTTTGAAGTAGGGGTGGGCAGAACCGGCTTGGAACCGCGGTCCGGTCCGGGCCGGTTCTTGGTCGGTTCTGCCTGCCATGGAATCGGTCCCAGTTCCATGGATTGGGGAACCGGGAACCGCGGTCCGGTCCCCAGTTCCCTGTGCTGGGACCGGGAATTCCATGGGAGAACCGAAGATGCAGGTCCCGGAGCAATCCACCATCGTCTTCGCAGTTCATCGTCAAAATCGTCAATTTTCTTTTGATTGGCAGTCGGGGTTGAGAGTTTTCCCTTTCATTGAAAAGATTTTGATCACTATAGGGAGGCGAGACTGTGCTTAAATCGCCATTAATGCCCAGACTCAGAGCCGACCATCCAGACGAAGAAAGGTTGAAATGGGTAGATGAAAATGGAGGAGTCTGATTAAAAAAGTGCAGATCCACCAGTCGCTTCCAACCAGCAACCTGCTAACAACAGTTCATCCATGTAATCAAGATCCATCGTTGAATCAGGAGCACCCAGCATCGCAGCCGGTGATAAGATTCATCGTTCCATATAATCCAAGCCCTAATTTCAGATATTTTCCCACTCTACTGTACAATTTTCAGGGGGAATAAAAATGGCCGAGCTAATCTGCAATCGAAGATTGAAGAAGAACAAGTCTGTGACGCCTCTGTTCTTCGCTATCACCTGATAACTCGACTGTAAAATTTTTTTCTATTAGCTATAGAAGAAACAGCCGCTAAAATTCGACGAAAAAAAGCAGCGAAAGAGACTTTGTCTCTCTCAGAATTTATTTTTTTTGGGTTTTTTTTATTTTTAAATTTTTTTTAAAAAAAATTAAAATGTATGGGAGGGAACCGGTTCGGTACCCGTTCTACTAAGGACCGGTTCCGGTTCCGGGAATTAAATTCCCAAAACTATCGGTCCGGTCCGGTTCTGGGCCAGAACCGGCCCGGACCGGACCGTGCCCAGCCCTACTTTGAAGGAGATTAAATACTTCTTATAGTTGCTATGGCAGCCATCTCGGATTAATAGAAATTGTCACTTTGCTGTGGATTTGTTCCTTGCAAAACCCCACAATCATCTCGACTTGTTTGCAAATCGATTGTAGTTTTAAGAGTTAAATTTGATCTTTGTGAGTGTTGATCAATTTTTTCTACTAGTGCAACTTTCTCATTCTCTTCTTTAAGGGGCTAAGTACTAGTAAGGTTGTAGAAACTTTAAAAATATCAAGTTGGAGTGCTTCTTCTTCGTAAGATAGCCTTTGGAGTTCAAGGTCTGAACTAGGTGATTTTTCAGACCAACTTGCTTCGTTCATAACTTTCTCGTCCGTGCAACTTTGGTTATGAAATTTTGAGTCTAATTCTAGACATCTAGATGTCGTTACAGCACAAAAATCTCATAGAAATTCATTCGTTAGATCTTTTTTTATTTTGCAGGGAAAAATTACCCAAAAGCTATCAAAAAATAGAATTTGTTGCAGTAATTGCAATCTTTCCGATTTAGTTGCACATTATCATTGCTCTCAACTCTCGCTTCCAATCGCAAGTATTGACTCTTATCTCAATTCTCAGAACTCACTTTGAATTGTGCATTTTGGCATCATCCTCTTGCAAGTTTTAATTACCTTTATTAGTAATCATAGTGTTGTATTTGTGTTCGATTGTACATTGTTAGATTTATTAAATTATATCATATGGGAAACTTTTATAGCATGAGTAATAGTAGTGATGTTAATGTGGTGGAATCCATTAGATCTCAATCAAATTTTACTATGCATGCATCATCTAGAAATAAACATCATGAATTAGATGTGTGAGAAGTGTTTGAGAGGATAGAAGTTACCTTATCTAATGGAGAGAAGGAGAAAAACAAAATGTGTATAGTGTAACATGTTATTTAGTAGGAAAAGAACAAGACACCTTAAAGGACATAGATTGATGTGTTTGGTTGACATAATGTTGATATTAAACAATATGCCAATTTGGTAAAGCTAATGAAGGTAATTTGTCGACTTTATATAACAAAAGTAATGTTATAAAGTAATTAGTTGATTTTATGATTAGAATTGAACTTCCATTTACTTTTATTGAAAAACTTGATTTAATGAATATCATTCAAAGAGGTACTAATCCTCAAGTTTGGGGATTTTTTGACTAAAACTGAAAAAAGACATAATGATAAATTTTGAAAGTCAACATTCAAAATTGAAAAGTTTTTGTTCTTTGAACATTATGGGAGTAGAATACATTTAAC
This sequence comes from Begonia masoniana, assembly GCA_022432975.1. Taxonomy (NCBI): domain Eukaryota; kingdom Viridiplantae; phylum Streptophyta; class Magnoliopsida; order Cucurbitales; family Begoniaceae; genus Begonia; species Begonia masoniana. The sequence goes on along the minus strand of CM039505.1, from coordinate 22,985,427 downwards.
GTCAGATATATGGAACTAATTAAATTTTGTTTTTTGTTTTAATCTTTGACCACACATAAAATGTAATTTATGTAAATATATAATTTCATTATAGTTGAACAAAAATTTATTTGTTTTCTAAACAAAACATTGATAGTGATAGAGTAGGGTCATCATTTTTCATCTTCAAATATTGTTTATAGCTTTAATCATTTTTTTGAATTTCATTTTTAAATTTTTAGAGTAGAAAATATGTTGCAAATACTTCGACAGCCGGTAATTCTTTGGATTTAAATCGTTACCCTAATCAACCATTGACCCAAATGAATGATGACGATAACTTTTTTGATATCTCGACATGGTAGAAAGCACAAGACATGGATTGGAATACTCCAACGTACCTAGAGAATAAGAAAATTTATTGATTTAGAAATATTGCTAAGAAATGGATTTGATGAGAAAGAACAATACACATTTGCCGCAAGATCTTTACCCAATCAAGTGCATTGGTTACTTTTTTTTCTGCTAAATCAATGGTGAAATCGCATACGCTGAAGAAATAAAAAACCTTTTATAAGAAAAAAACAACAGCAAACAAACTTAATCTGTGAAAGCAATAGAAAATGCAAGAAATATAAAAACAACAGCGAAGAGAGGAGAAATTGACAACATACGCAGCAGAATCAAAGATGAGTAATCCACAACACAAAACAAGCAGTGCCAAGAAGAAATTGCACACATCAGCAGATGCGAAGAACGCAGGAACAGAGAAAAGAGCAGAGAAAGAACAAAATCAATTGTGAAATGAGAAAGAATGGCAGGAACAATGAGAAACGACGTGGCGAGGTCGAAATTTCGTTCCCCATGAAGAAATACTAAAATTGCAGCATAAATTTTAGACTACCCATACAAAGTAAGAAGGAAAAGACAGCGAGTAGATACACCGACAGACGATATATTTTTACTTTTTTTTAGTCATTCGAAGAAAATAAAGGGGTTGTCCCTTTTAAGAATGGTGGATATTCTACTCTACATTGGTATTTATAGCATATATATATCTATTAATGTGAATAGAGATACCTTATATTTATTCCAATGGTGAAAAATGAAGAGCCATAGGCACGAAATATAGCATTTCCTGTCCCTCGTAGTCCCTGAAATCAGAATTGTTATACTTTTAAAACAAATAAAAAACTATAAAACAAAGAGTTCTCATGAACCATTAAACAAACACAGTAAAAATTCTAGCTATTCGTGAATCAGGATTGTTATTGTATCAAGACTCTAATTCCTTTATATTCTCTCTTACTTTAATTCTTTTTTAAGGGAGGAGGGGAAAACTATTTTAACTCCTGAACTGTTAAAGCCACAAAAGAAGAGCGGAAAGAATCCATCGCAAAAGTTTAAATATAGTTACATGCAAAATGGACTCAAAGAAGGTAGAGCATAAAGATTCAGTAGTTATAAAAAATAAAATATAAAAAAATATTTATACACCAAGTATATTGCAAATAATCTACAAAAAATAGTAGATATTAACACTATACACCAAATTTTACATGATCACAAAAGCCTAGAAAATCAATAGGGTAATTATCAATTTTAACAATGTACTATGCACTCTATTTCAGTTAGTCCCCTGTACTAAAAAAATCGGCAAACAAAATCATGTACTATGATTCTGTTATCAGTTTTGACATTTCATCAACAATTTCGTTAAACCCTCATTTAAAAAATTATCTATAACGACCCCAAAATTTTCCCTGGACACTGTTCCTAAAAATCCCGTAAAATTTGAACATTTGTTTCATTTCTCACTTGTACTCGTTTAAAGACAATAACTTCATTCAGCGAAAAGCTTAATGCATGTGGAAACCTCGCATGAAAACTAATCTTGGTTTCAAGTGTTAAAAACCGTAGAATAAGGTTTCGGTCAACACTGACTAAAATCGGTCGACATAGTAATTTCTCTGAAATCGTCCCTGACTAGAATCGGTTGATGTTCACACTGACTAAAATCGACCGAACACTTTTCGCTAAATGGTTGATGTCATCAACCGAACCTTTCTTTGAAATGGTCGACGCCATCGACCGAACTTCTCACTAAATGATCAACGTCATCAACCAAACCTCTCTGTGAATTGGTCGACGCCATCGACCGAACTTCTCACTAAATGGTCGACGTCATCAACCGAACCTCTCTCTAAATTGGTCGACGCCATCGACCGAACTTCTCACTAAATGGTCGACGTCATCAACCGAACCTCTCTCTAAATTGGTCGACGCCATCGACCGAACTTCTCACTAAATGGTCGACGTCATCAACCGAACCTCTCTCTAAATTGGTCGACGCCATCGACCGAACTTCTCACTAAATGGTCGACGTCATCAACCGAACCTCTCTCTAAATTGGTCGACGCCATCGACCGAACTTCTCACTAAATGGTCGACGTCATCAACCGAACCTCTCTCTAAATTGGTCGACGCCATCGACCGAACTTCTCACTAAATGGTCGACGTCATCAACCGAACCTCTCTCTAAATTGGTCGACGCCATCGACCGAACTTCTCACTAAATGGTCGACGTCATCAACCGAACCTCTCTCTAAATTGGTCGACGCCATCGACCGAACTTCTCACTAAATGGTCGACGTCATCAACCGAACCTCTCTCTAAATTGGTCGACGCCATCGACCGAACTTCTCACTAAATGGTCGACGTCATCAACCGAACCTCTCTCTAAATTGGTCGACGCCATCGACCGAACTTCTCACTAAATGGTCGACGTCATCAACCGAACCTCTCTCTAAATTGGTCGACGCCATCGACCGAACTTCTCACTAAATGGTCGACGTCATCAACCGAACCTCTCTCTAAATTGGTCGACGCCATCGACCGAACTTCTCACTAAATGGTCGACGTCATCAACCGAACCTCTCTCTAAATTGGTCGACGCCATCGACCGAACTTCTCACTAAATGGTCGACGTCATCAACCGAACCTCTCTCTAAATTGGTCGACGCCATCGACCGAACTTCTCACTAAATGGTCGACGTCATCAACCGAACCTCTCTCTAAATTGGTCGACGCCATCGACCGAACTTCTCACTAAATGGTCGACGTCATCAACCGAACCTCTCTCTAAATTGGTCGACGCCATCGACCGAACTTCTCACTAAATGGTCGACGTCATCAACCGAACCTCTCTCTAAATTGGTCGACGCCATCGACCGAACTTCTCACTAAATGGTCGACGTCATCAACCGAACCTCTCTCTAAATTGGTCGACGCCATCGACCGAACTTCTCACTAAATGGTCGACGTCATCAACCGAACCTCTCTCTAAATTGGTCGACGCCATCGACCGAACTTCTCACTAAATGGTCGACGTCATCAACCGAACCTCTCTCTAAATTGGTCGACGCCATCGACCGAACTTCTCACTAAATGGTCGACGTCATCAACCGAACCTCTCTCTAAATTGGTCGACGCCATCGACCGAACTTCTCACTAAATGGTCGACGTCATCAACCGAACCTCTCTCTAAATTGGTCGACGCCATCGACCGAACTTCTCACTAAATGGTCGACGTCATCAACCGAACCTCTCTCTAAATTGGTCGACGCCATCGACCGAACTTCTCACTAAATGGTCGACGTCATCAACCGAACTTCTCACTAAATGGTCGACGTCATCAACCGAACCTCTCTCTAAATTGGTCGACGCCATCGACCGAACTTCTCACTAAATGGTCGACGTCATCAACCGAACCTCTCTCTAAATTGGTCGACGCCATCGACCGAACTTCTCACTAAATGGTCGACGTCATCAACCGAACCTCTCTCTAAATTGGTCGACGCCATCGACCGAACTTCTCACTAAATGGTCGACGCCATCGACCGAACTTCTCACTAAATGGTCGACGTCATCAACCGAACCTCTCTCTAAATTGGTCGACGCCATCGACCGAACTTCTCACTAAATGGTCGACGTCATCAACCGAACCTCTCTCTAAATTGGTCGACGCCATCGACCGAACTTCTCACTAAATGGTCGACGCCATCGACCGAACTTCTCACTAAATGGTCGACGTCATCAACCGAACCTCTCTCTAAATTGGTCGACGCCATCGACCGAACTTCTCACTAAATGGTCGACGTCATCAACCGAACCTCTCTCTAAATTGGTCGACGCCATCGACCGAACTTCTCACTAAATGGTCGACGTCATCAACCGAACCTCTCTCTAAATTGGTCGACGCCATCGACCGAACTTCTCACTAAATGGTCGACGTCATCAACCGAACCTCTCTCTAAATTGGTCGACGCCATCGACCGAACTTCTCACTAAATGGTCGACGTCATCAACCGAACCTCTCTCTAAATTGGTCGACGCCATCGACCGAACTTCTCACTAAATGGTCGACGTCATCAACCGAACCTCTCTCTAAATTGGTCGACGCCATCGACCGAACTTCTCACTAAATGGTCGACGTCATCAACCGAACCTCTCTCTAAATTGGTCGACGCCATCGACCGAACTTCTCACTAAATGGTCGACGTCATCAACCGAACCTCTCTCTAAATTGGTCGACGCCATCGACCGAACTTCTCACTAAATGGTCGACGTCATCAACCGAACCTCTCTCTAAATTGGTCGACGCCATCGACCGAACTTCTCACTAAATGGTCGACGTCATCAACCGAACCTCTCTCTAAATTGGTCGACGCCATCGACCGAACTTCTCACTAAATGGTCGACGTCATCAACCGAACCTCTCTCTAAATTGGTCGACGCCATCGACCGAACTTCTCACTAAATGGTCGACGTCATCAACCGAACCTCTCTCTAAATTGGTCGACGCCATCGACCGAACTTCTCACTAAATGGTCGACGTCATCAACCGAACCTCTCTCTAAATTGGTCGACGCCATCGACCGAACTTCTCACTAAATGGTCGACGTCATCAACCGAACCTCTCTCTAAATTGGTCGACGCCATCGACCGAACTTCTCACTAAATGGTCGACGTCATCAACCGAACCTCTCTCTAAATTGGTCGACGCCATCGACCGAACTTCTCACTAAATGGTCGACGTCATCAACCGAACCTCTCTCTAAATTGGTCGACGCCATCGACCGAACTTCTCACTAAATGGTCGACGTCATCAACCGAACCTCTCTCTAAATTGGTCGACGCCATCGACCGAACTTCTCACTAAATGGTCGACGCCATCGACCGAACTTCTCACTAAATGGTCGACGTCATCAACCGAACCTCTCTCTAAATTGGTCGACGCCATCGACCGAACTTCTCACTAAATGGTCGACGTCATCAACCGAACCTCTCTCTAAATTGGTCGACGCCATCGACCGAACTTCTCACTAAATGGTCGACGTCATCAACCGAACCTCTCTCTAAATTGGTCGACGCCATCGACCGAACTTCTCACTAAATGGTCGACGTCATCAACCGAACCTCTCTCTAAATTGGTCGACGCCATCGACCGAACTTCTCACTAAATGGTCGACGTCATCAACCGAATTGTTGGATAAATGCCTCGTTGAGCTAAGTTAGAATTTTATGAAAAATCCAGTAAGGTTTCGTTAAATTGGACGTTAAACGGTTTAAGCTCGTTATAACGATACTGTTTTGTTTTGCCTCAGACGAACGACGCTCGTGGAAGGAGCTTGAAGTTCAGCGCGCACAAGGTAAGTTCTCGTGACTTACTTGGCCGAGTTGCCTACACCGTACGTCGAAGTCGCGTCGTGGATCTTTGGAGAATGTTTGTTTATATGATTTGGTCGGATAGATAGATTAGTTCTTTTATAGGTTATGCTTTTTATGGTCTCGATGGTATGTATGATGTTTGTTTACTTTATGTCTATAACTGTTCATGCATCACGTGTTTTTTAAAATAGCATGAAAACGGATTTTCGCACGAGTTTTAAGAAAATGAAATGAACGAACGAAATGAATCTATGTAATCTGTTATCTGGTTACGCTAGGTGGGGCTCAGGCACGGCTATTTACGGATGTGAGCGTGTACCCCCCCGAGTTAGGAGAAGAGCGCAGTCCAACCGCGGGATGTGTCCTCTTCATCTAATAGGCTGAGACCTCGGTGACATTCTGTCTGCGACGTGATGATAAGAAAGATGTTGCATGATTTCTGAAAACTCATATGCACAGCATGCATTTACATTTACGAAACTTGCTGAGCCTTTAGCTCATAGTGTGTCTGTTTGGTGTAGTTGAATTGAAACATGTGTTGACGACGCTCCTCACCTGAGGCATGCATTTCGTTGAATAGAAGACTGTCGCGGAGTGTGCTGGCGCAGTCGAGGCGTTTCATGACCCGTGGGGATGTATGTAGGTATTTTGAGTTATTTTGGATAGAAAATGTTTAGGTACAATATTTGTACAGATAGAACATTCTAGGATGTTTGAATCTGGACTAGTTGATAGGTTTATGTTTTGAAGTTTTTAAACGTTTTGGAAACTTGTTTTGTAAATGTTTGGTATTAGGGAAATGTTCAGTTTTTAAACATATCCAAGCAGTTTGTTTTTATGAAATTAGGTTATGTTTTTAAACGTGTTTTGAGTCGTTTATTTTGGGTGATTGGCGAGTGAGAAATCTATGGGGTTGTGAGTGAGTTTATGTTGATGATTATTTGCAATGGTTATTGTGTTATTAGGTAGGGAATTGTGTACGCAGGAAAGAAGGAAAGAAAAGAAAGAAGAAAGGAAAAGGGAGGGGAGGGGAGGGGAGGGGAGGGGAGGGGAGGGGTGAAGGGGTGGGGCGCCTAGCTCTCTGGACAAATTCAAGAGAGCTTGGCGATCGATCGCCTGTTTTGGGCGATCGATCGCCCTCCTTAGTCGTGGTACGCAGGCGATCGCACTGAGTGGTGATTAAAAAAAAAAAAAAAAAAAAAAAAAAAAAAAAAAACAGTTGGACATTTGCATCAAGCTGGTGCTCCTTCAATGTTGTCAAAACTATCTGACTGCTCTGCCTGGTCGCTTCTATCCGTGAGTATATCAGGATACATCTATGAACACAATTACAAATTTGTCCAAATAACTCACGAAACACACATTTCATTAAGTCCCTAAGGCGGCAGGTGCATTGGTCAATCCAAATGACGAAGACCAAGAATTCGTAGTGTCCATAAACCGGGTTCTGAAGGCTGTCGTTTGGTATATCTCCTTCCTTAACTTTTCATTGGTAATGAACCCGAACGTAAATCTATTTTTGAAAACCACATTTGCTCCTTGCAATTGGTCAAACACAAAGCATCGATCCGGGTAGGGGTATTATTTCTTACTTTCAACTTATTAGTTCTCTGTATTCTATGCACATTCATAGGGACCACCTTCTTCTTGACAAATAATACAGGTGCACCCCAAGGGACTGCTAGGGTATACCTGTTTTATGACTGTAATGCTGGACGGCTTCCTCCTCCTCCATCATTGCATAACTCTAGGTGCTACCCGTGCACGGTCGGATCTGGCGGCATGGCATTCCTCTGACTATAT
>CM039505.1:22947211-22977815 GCA_022432975.1 Begonia masoniana | reverse complement strand
CATAACTTAAAACAGGAGGGAACTCGCTCGGGTATCCTCACAAAGGAACCACGCTAAAAATGCCAGTGCCTCAGCAAACAAAGTTTACACTTCAATACCCAATTTCTACTTAATCAAATTCCAAAAATAATTTGAAAGGTTTGAACATTTTAAATAGCGCTACAAGCCGTCTCAGTTCGTTGCAGAAAGAGAAAAAGTGGTAACCCCAAAAAATTTCGTTATACATGTTCTAACATGGATCCTATATTAAAATTTATCGTCTATTTTAAAATAGAACTAGGAAATGATACAATTTTGTTTTAAAATTTGTTTTTTTCTACTTCTTAAGGGTCATGTTGTTTTGAATGTTCTCAGTGAATTTTTCAAGCTCGTCTATCGTATTATGTATCCACTGTTGTCGTGAGTGTCATCGTCTTATCGGTGGATAGTTCCACTCGGTGGATGCTATGTGTTATCGTCTATCTGGATGTAGTCCCCTGTTGGGTGTGAGTGTTTACGTCTATCGGTAGATGCCGATTTTATATCTATCGAAGACGTAGAAGGTAGGGTTTGGTCAGTTAGTGATCGCAGAGGTCGAGTCTTAAATCTATCGGAAGACGTAGAAGTAGTTTTTTCATTTGTCTCGGCAGATGTCTGATTTTGTATCTATCGAAGACGGCGAAATAGTTTTGTTTTGTCGTTTAGTGATCGGCGAGTCGAGTTTATATCTATCGAAGAGTAGAAATGTTTTGTTGTTTGTGATCGGTCGATGTTTTCTGTTTTCGTTTCCCTTTCACCCGTCTTGTATTTTCTTATTTAGCAAATATTGTTTTTATACGCATGATTTCTGCTGCACGTTTTAACGTTTTGAAAAGAGTCACAATCTTGATCTTGATAACATTTTTATTTTTCTCAAAGTCATAGTTTCGGTTCATGATTAATGAGTAAGACCCGGGTTTATATAATTCGGGGGGGCGTTACAGTATGGTAATCAGAGATATTCAGTTAAACCGTTGAAAGCTCTCAGCATGGCCGATCGTCGCATGGACACTCCAACAACTGTAATTGTTATGTTAACCTTATTTTTAGATTGTTTATAGAGATAGTTTAACCTTGACAAGGAGTTAGAGAAGGGCTATCCTACCAGAAAGACAAGGTACCAAGAGAGATGCCCAACTTAAGAGCGAGGAATCCTAGCGTGATTGGCAGCTGACAGATCTGGTGCGTCAGCCAAAGAGACTTAGTGCGCAGTGTCCGATCAGTTTAGGTGTGCTGTTGAACTAAACCGGGGGTCAAGGAAGTGCCAACTCGAGTTCTAGCAATGAACATTCTGGAGATGAGTCATGAGGTTCGACCACCCACTTTGATGGACATCGTCCTGATCTGTTATTGCTGAAGGGTGGCTTCGAAAGATTGAGAGTATGTTTAGGTTTGCCAGGGGACATTGGAGTGGGGACCAGGTCCCTTGGGCACATTTCCATTGGCTGGTGATGGCTCAACTCTTGTGGGAACAAAGGAGATCACCACTGTTTTTTGGAGATGACTTGGTCACAAGTCAACGGAATTTCTTATGAAAGTATTTTAGCAGCACGTCCCAGACTGTAAAGAAGTGGGAATTTCTAGAACTTGAGCGACAGGGTCTGTGGCCCGAGTAACGTAGGCAATTCCAAGTCCCTGTCAGGGTTGGGGCTGGTCATTTTTCTCACAGGGACGAGGAAAGGTTTCAAAATTTTTTTTTTTATGGCATGGCTAGAAGCCGAAAATTTACCGGGAGGAGTTAAAGTTTTTGTGGATTAAAGGTTTGACATTCAATGAAGTGTGTCTACTGCTCTAGAAGGGAAGAAGCTGAAAGGACAGTGTGCTGGACAAAAGAGGTCCCACAAAAGTTGGGCCGCCACACCCACAAAGAGGGTTGAAGAGGCAGAGTGCAGGCCCAGAGTAGCTAAGGGACAGGAGGGAGATTACAGAATGTCAGGAAATTCCCCAATGTCCCAGAGGGTTGAAGTACCACCCGGGCGGTGTAGATGGGCGTTATGAAGTGTTTCAACTGGAGGAGGTTGGACACACGATCAAAGAATGCCGAAGCATGAATCACCGAGTACAATTGTAACAAGGTCGGCCATATTAACAGAGATTGCCAGCTTTAAGTAGTGCCCTGCTATGATTAAAAAGAGGATATTTTCTCCAGATGGAGCGGGGAGGAACAACCCGCTGGTGGTTAGGTATTATATTGCTCAACTCTGTGCGTTTTACCTATTAGATTCTGGTGCACCTCATGTCCTTTATAGCATGCATTGCTGTGTAACTTAGATTGTACAGTTACCCCTTCCATGCATGTGTCAATGTGCATTACCTTGGTGAACACATGCACTCTACCAATGAACTGACAGTGATGTGTTAGTAAAGAACGTAAATCTACATGCTGATTGTATTATATGACTATAACAGGGTTGATGTAATCCTAGGAATGGACTGGTTGTTTAAACACCACGCCACAATTGATTGTAGGACTGGAATAGTTAGTTTCCACCCCCTGGTAGTTTGAAACATACCTTTCAAGCTTCAAGGAAGAGTAAGAAAATGTCTGTGATAACTTCTATTAATGCTAGACCTCCCCTATGTGAAGAGTGTTTGTGTTCTTAGCTAGCGTTTTAGACACACAACTTGTAGAAAAAGCAAATCCTCAGAATGTCTTAATTGTCCAAGACTTTCCTGAAGTATATTGGATGACCTTCCTGGTTTGCCGCCAAGATAGGGAAATTGAATTCGTTGTAGATATTTATCCTGGCGCTGAGCCTGTGTCTAAAAATCCATATAGATTAGCACCAACAGAACTTAAAGAATTAAAGAAGTAGTTAGAGGATATGTTGGAGAAAGGAGTTCATACGCCTTAGCTTTTCACCATGGGGTGCACCTGTTCTTTTTGTCAAAAGGAAAGATGGATCGATGCGTATGTGCATTGATTATAGGAATTGAATAAGTTAACTATCAAGAACAAGTATCCATTACCGAGGATTGATGACCTATTTGACCAACTCCGTGGTACACAAGTTTTCTCTAAGATTGTCCTAAGGTCAGGTTACTATCAACTAAAGTCAAAACCGAAGATATTCCAAAGACTTGCCTTTCACATAAGGTATGGACATTATGAGTTTTTGGTTATGTCCTTTGGATTGACAAATGCACCGGCAGCCTTCATGGATCTTATGCATATAGTGTTCAGAGTATTTGGATAAGTTTGTCATTGTGTTTATAGACGACATTTTAATTATTCGCAGTAATAATGATGAGCATGCAAGGCATTTGAGTTTAGTGTTAGAAGTACTGAGACAGCACCAACCTGTAGGCAAAGTTTTCCAAATGTGAGTTTTGGCTAGACAGAGTTCACTTCCTTGGTCATGTGATCTCTGGTGATGGAATATCTGTTGACCCAGCCAAGGTTCAAGCAGTCAGGAGTGGCTCGAACCGAAAAATGCTGCAGATATTCGGAGTTTCCTTGGACTTGCAGGATATTACAGGAATGTTATTGAAGGGTTCTCAAAGATTGCAACACCCCTCACATCGGTTAACCAGGAAGAATGTGAAGTATGTGTGGACTGAGGATTGTGAGCATAGTTTTCAGACCTTGAAACAGAAACTGACCAATGCTCCAATTTTGACCCTTCCTATTGATGATGGTAATTTAGCATTTACTGTGATGCATCCAAGATTGGACTTGGCTGTGTCTTGATGCAAGAGGGAAAGGTAATAGCTTATGCCTCTAGACAATTGAAAACACATGAGAAGAATTACCCTACACATGACCTAGAATTAGCTGCGTTGATATTTGCACTTAAAATTTGGAGGCATTACTTGTATGGACAAACTTGTGAATATTATCGGACCATAAAAGTCTAAAATATATCTTCACACAGAAGGAATTAAACATGAGGCAACGTCGAGTGGTTGGAATTTGTAAAGGATTATGATTTGAGATTAAATACCATCCTGGCAAAGCAAATGTTATGGCAGATGCTTTGAGCAGAGTAACAACTTCAGCCTTAGCCCTGATTCTTGATGTACCATTAGCCTTAGAGTCTGAATTCCAAAGGTTTAATCTAGAAGCAGTGCATAGTGTGTTAACCATGCTTACTGCAATATCCTTAAGACCTACCATTCTTGAAAGAATAAAGGAAGCCCAGATAAATGATGTAGAGTGCAACAAGTACAAGTTAAGCATGGATTCTGCGGACAAATCAGATTTTAACTATTCTGCTAATGGAATCCTTAAGTTTAGAAATAGATGGTTTGTTCCTGCCATTAAAGAACTTCGAGATGAGATTCTTTCTGAAGCACATTCTTCTAGATTTTCTATCCACCCTAGGAGTACGAAGATGTATAAAGACCTCATATAACATTATTGGTGGCCATGTATGAAGAGATGTGTGGCAGAGTATGTAGGATCGTGTTTGATTTGCCAGCAGATTAAAGCTGAGCATCAGAGATCCCTCAGGAACATACAACCTTTACCAGTTCCTAAATGGAAATGGGAACAAATAACGATAGACTTTGTTATGGGATTGCCTAGAACAGCAAAGAGACATGATGCAATCTGGGTGATAGTTGATCGATTAACTAAATCTGCCCACTTTCTGCTAATGAGGATGACATACTCGATGGATCAACTTGCTGAACTGTATGTGCAAGAGATTGTTAGGCTACTTGGAGTTCCAAGTACCATAGTTTCAGACCGAGATTCTCGATTCACCTATAAGTTTTGGAAGAGTTTGCACAAGGCTATGAGAACACAGCTTAGTTTTAGCACAGCTTTTCACCCTCAAACAGACGGACAATCCGAGAGGACTATTCAGACATTGGAAGATATGCTTCGTGCGTGCGTTTTAGATTTTCAAGGATCTTGGAGTAAATATTTGTCATTGGTGGAGTTTTCCTATAATAACAATTTTCAGGCAACAATAGGGATGACACCTTATGAAGCACTGTATGAATGAAAATACAGATCACCTTTGTACTGGGATGAGGTTGGTGAAGCACAGTTGCTCGGTCCCGTCATTGTGCAACAAACTGTTGAGAAGCTTGCCCTCATCCGCCAGCGAATTTTGACAGCTCAGAGCCGACAGAAAAGTTATGCTGATAAAAGACGTAGGGAATTGGAGTTTGATGTTGGCAATGAGGTGTTTCTCAAAGTATCACCATTCAAAGGAGTTGTGAGATTTGGAAAGAGAGGCAAGTTGACCTCAGATTTATTGGACCCTTTTCAATCTTAAAAAGGATCGGGAAGACAGCTTACGAGTTACAGCTACCCACCTCTATGGAAGGAATCCATAATGTGTTCCATGTATCTATGTTGAAGAAGTGTGTACGAGATCCATCACAAATTGTGGAACAATAGAGTATTGAAGTTCATCCTACCCTCGGATATGAGGAGAAACCAGTAAGGATCCTAGACTATGTTGTGAAGGTGTTGCGCAACAAAGAAGTTCCTCTGGTGAAAGTCTTATGGCATAACCAGAACATAGAGGAGACAATCTGGGAGCGCCAGCAAGACATGATGGACCAATATCCGGAATTATTCAGGTACTGAATTTTGAGGACAAAATTCTTTTAAGGAGGGTAGATTGTAACACCCGGTTCTATAGAACTAATTATTTAATCTTTTAATTAATGGTACACTTTACATGGCAATAATAAATGTAGGGTTAGTGGATGACTAGGCGAGGGCATAAGGGTAATAGAAAATTTAAAAGTGGATAACGTATTTAAGGAAAAAGGTTTTGGGTTTAATGCACTGTAGCCGCCACTGTTTTTCCCAAATCATTTTCGACTCTCAGCTTCTCAGCTCAGCAAAATGCGCTAGGAGATTCTTCTCTAATTTTCCCTTTGGCTTAGGTGAGTTTTACTAAGGTGTCTTACTGCATTATGATTATAGACGATAGAGGTGTATCGTAGATGCATATACCTGGGAAATGTAGGGTGTAGGAGTTGAGTCGGGTTCCGTAAGGAATCGGTAATGCATATAGGATAGAGTCCTGAACTAGCTCCGTAAGTTTGTGAATAGTATGGAATAAGGTTTAGTAAAGATCTAATCGGTATTCTGTTTGTGACTTAGGTGAGCAAAACGTCTGAAGTAGTTTGAAACCGAGCATTTCTAGGAGACCAGGTAAGTGAAGTATGCTTGTGCCTTCGAGCCTACATCACAAAACAGTAGGATTGTATATGCTTGATTGTGTTTGTATGTCATGCATCATATTTGAAAATATACGAAAATGAATTTACATGAAATGGCATGGCAAGGAATGAACAGATTGTAACAGTTGTTAAGGGAACTAATTCGCCCCTTAATCAAGAGAGAGGATGTATGACTTTGGGGGAAGTGATCCAACCCCAATTTCATAGGGGGATCTGAATAGTTTGTTAAGGGAACTAGTCCGCCCCTTAATCGAGAGAGAGGACGCATGACTTTAGGAGAAGTGATCCAACTCCCAATTTCACAGGGGGATCAGATCAGAAACGAATGCATATGCAACTGAGATGAGAAAGTAGAAACTGTATGTTTAGGAATTTATGTTTCAGCATTTCAATTTATTATTGCTTTACTTATTTAGCATTAGGCTAACAGATGAGTTTTGTGATGTAGGTGAAGAAGCCTCAGAATGTGTGTTCTCTGAACATGTTGAGGATTAAGCTGTTGGGTGAGCACTTCAATGCCACGGATTGGTGATTCTGATGAGGCAGGTTTAACTAGTGTCTGTATGTGGAGTCTAACTTTTCAGATGTTCTGTTGAGTGGTGTAGAGAATTTTGATGATAGCGATAGGTGAAGGTTTTAGAATGTCTTGAGTTTTTTCCTTTTTATGAAGACCTGATTTGGCTCTGTTACAGATTGCTATTTTGGGAGTTTTATTGGATAATGATACAAATGTTGGTTTTAAAATTTTCGTATTTTTCGGATTTTAGAAGTTTCTTAGGGTCAGGTTGTTTTCAATGTTCTCAGTGAAATTTGCAAGCTCGTCTATCGGTGGATGTAGTCCACCGATGGATGTTGAGTGTCATCGTCTATCGGTGAATATAGTCCTCCGGTGGATGCTATGTGTTATCGTCTATCGGTGGATGTAGTCCACCGGTGGATGTTGAGTGTTATCGTCTATCGGTAGATGCCGAGTTTTATATCTATCGGAAGACGTAGAAGTAGTTTTGTCGTTTAGTGATCGGCAGATGTCGAGTCTTAAATCTATCGGAAGACGTAGAAGTAGTTTTATCGTTTAGTGATCGGCAGATGTCGAGTTTCATATCTATCGGAAGACGTAGAAATAGTTTTGTCGTTTAGTGATCGGCAGATGTCGAGTTTTATATCTATCGGAAGACGTAGAAATAGTTTTGTTGTTTAGTGATCGGTCGATGTGTTCTGTTTTCTTTTCCCTTTCAACCGTCTTGAATATTTTCACTATTTAGCAAATATTGTTTTTATACGATGATTTTCCACTGCAAGTTTTAACGTTTTAAGAGTCAAAATCTTGATCATTGAATAAAATTTTAAATTTTTCTCAAAAGTCATAGTTCGGTTCAGTATTATGAGTAACAAACCGGGTTTATATAATTCGGAGCGTTACACTTTCAGTGTAGTTGTCAAACCAGCTTTCGTTCGCACCACAATTTCTCTAGCAGTCTCCTTTGGTTGGAATGTCAGACAGTTGGACATTTCAAATGCTTTCTTACATGGTGACTTAACGGAGACGGTTTTTATACAACAATCTCCTGGTTTTATTAGTCCATCTCATCCATCTGCTGTCTGTTTACTACATAAATCTCTATATGGTCTTAAACAATCTCTTCACGGCTGGTACACTAAGCTTTATAATGCTCTCATACAATGAGGTTTTTCGGAATCAAAATCTTATTCTTCACTATTTATATGTTGTACAAGCTCATATCTGCTAATTATACTAGTATATGTGGATTATATTATGTTAACAAGCAACTCGGATAGTCACATTGATCAGTTGCTAGTCTATATGCACTCAAACTTTATAGTTCAAGACCTTGGACTGTTGCCATTTTTCTTGGGATCTTGGTTACTCAAACCCCTATAGGTATGTGTCTCTTGCAATCACAATATACAAATGAATTACTTCACCGCGCAAATATGGTCAAACCGATTCTTACTCCCATGGTGGCTGGACCGATCTTGTCGCAAAAATCAAGTACACAACTTCCTGATGGCTACCTCTATCGTAACATTGCTGGTAGCCTATAGTACTGTTATATGACTCGACCAGATATTACTTTTGCTGTCACAAAGTCTCCCAATTTATGCATGTGCCCACAAATGTACATTGGCAGGTTGTTAAGCAAATTCTGCAATATCTTAAAGACATTGTCTTTAGGTATCTCTTTTTCGCCATCTACAAACTACAATTTGACTTGCTATACGGATGCGGACTTGGCCTCTTGCCTCGATGATCGTAAGAGCACAGGTGGGTTTGTATCTTCCTTGGAAATAATTTAATCTCATGGTTCTCAGCAAAACAAAAAGTTGTTTCACGGTCCAGCACTGAATTAGAGTATCAAAGTGTCGCACATAGCGCAGCGGAAGTCTTATGGATTCAATCATTATTAACAGAAATGAGAGTTATGTCCACAACGGTACCTCTTATTCTGTGCAACAATTTGAGTGCAACGTATCTTGCTTCATATCCAACTCTACACTCCAAGTCCAAATATGTTGGGATCGACTTTCACTTTGTTCGGGAGAAAGTACTCAACAAATTCTTACTCGTCAAGTTTACCCCGTCCAGCAACCAACTAGTCAATGCCTTCATAAAACCTCTTCCACGAGCAAAATTCGATTTGTTTACATCCAAGATCTTTGACATATGGCCTTACTCTTGAGGGAGATGTTAACGTATCTGCTATTGTTCATGGTTACATTATAGTTTGTTTTGTATTTTAGTTACAATTCTTAGTTCTCTATTTTCATTATCGATATACATGTAAAAACATCAGTTGAAGTGAAATATATAGACATTAATTTTGCACTGTCAACTCTCTTTCTCTATCTTGCTGCCACTCTCACCTTCTTCTTCCTTCTCGGTTCACCAGCAGCTTTACTCTCTCTGGCCACTCTGGTTATTAACTAGTATGAGCCTTTTCTGTAGTAGTAACTAATTTGTCAAAGGCCAGCCAAAGACCCTGCTCAACTTGCTACAGGAATACAGGCGTACCAACAATGTAGGTAGATGGGTCGAGGTGAGCAAAGTCTTGGGCTAAGCAGCTCGTCCTCGATCGCGACTCTCAATTTTTACTAGGGATTCCAGCTTGTTATATCCATATAATTCCACTTTGAGTAGTAGAGTCAAAGTTGCAGTTACAGGTAACGTTGTAGCGATTCTAACAGTGTTGTAAAGAGTGATGCAATCGTCAGAAGACCAGTACTGCAGCTCTAATGAAAAATAGTCGTTGGAATTTTGAAAAGTTGTTATTAACTGTTATTTTTTTAGTCGTTACACACCATTTGACATTGGCACCATGGTGCTAGAATGTGGGAGGCGCGACTTTGGAATGTGAGCGACAGACGCTCATTTGAAATTGTGTTAAAATATTTTTTACCAATTACTTTTTTATTATTCTTTTATAAAAGTATTTTTTACAACATATAAATACTACTACTCAAGGTCATCAACCGGCCCACAGGCTGCGTGGCAGTCCAGGCTTAGAATTTTATTTTCAGTCAAGACCCCACTGAGTGAGCTGGGAAGCTGTCTGGCGGGCTAGTCGATGGACCTTTGTCGGAATCCAACGAGACTAGCTAGAAGTCAGCTAGAAACCGACGATGCCTACTGGAACCCGACGAACATCAGGCAAATCTTTGGATTTTTTCATCTCTGAATTATCTTCTTCTTTCTTAAAAGCAACTGCCAAAAATGATGTTAATGGTGTGAAAGTTAATGCAGAAAATTCATCGACCGATGTTTGTGTTTCCTGTAATAAGTATGATACTTGTTATCAATGCTAATTCGGAATAACCACATTTTGTTCTTTTCTTTCCGGAGTCTTGCAAATATCAAATTCAAAGTTTTCTCCACATAAATAAATAAACGTAAGAATAATAAATAAATAAGTAAAAATTAATCTTACAAAGTTAATTGAGAACTTAAACAAACCGCTGATGTGAAGGTCATTAAAATTGATGTTAATGAGATAATGTTTTCTTCATCAGATCCAAAAATTATAGTTGTAATTGCACCAGTGTCGTCGCGTATTTCTAATTCGAATAAACACCTAGTATGATATGCCAAAGGGACTCTTGACACGATCCTGAGCCTAGGCCTTGTCTTCAGCCGAGTCTCCTTCTAACAAGTTTTCTCTTTTTGTAGAAGAAGAATATTTTGAAAATTTGAAGTGGGAGCCAATCACTGTAGACTTGGAGAAGCCTCTCCATGTCCTAACTTAGGAACTTCACTTGGCATCACCAAGTACCAAAGGAGAGCATCACTCGGTCGAGCTTAGTCATTGAAGGAGGAATTTGTCTTCCTTTTTGACAAGTGTTGTAACCGAAACTATCTTTCATTTTTTTTATACAAAACACTTAATTTCCTTTTATGTTGCATGACATGCATGGCTGAACACTTGGGAGGAAGAATGAGCTGAAATTTCGAGGGAGAAAGTATAAGTGATCGTGGGAGAGAGAAGACTTGTACTTGGCCGATGAGGTAGCCGAATGACAAACCTCCTTCAAGACTCTTCTTCTCCTTTTGTGTGCTAACACCATAAATGTAACTTAGGAACTTCACTCGGCATCACCAAGTACCAAAGGAGAGCATCACTCGGTCGAGCTTAGTCATTGAAGGAGGAATTTGTCTTCCTTTTTGACAAGTGTTGTAACCGAAACTATCTTTCATTTTTTTTGTACAAAACACTTAATTTCCTTTTATGTTGCATGACATGCATGGCTGAACACTTTGGAGGAAGAATGAGCTGAAATTTCGAGGGAGAAAGTATAAGTGATTGTGGGAGAGAGAAGACTTGTACTTGGCCGATGTGTGGCCGAATGACAAACCTCCTTCAAGACTCTTCTTCTCCTTTTGTGTGCTAAAACAATAAATGTAATTGGAGGAAGGTATTTAACCCTCCTTTAGTTGTTGTTGCATCCACTTTTGAATGATTGAATAGCTGAAGTTTTGCCTTCCAAATCGGGTCTCCTTTGAGCCTCAAAATTCCTTGGCCGTCGGTGAATAATATTCGGGCAACTAAGGTGAATTGTCTTCCAAGTTTGTGAGCACCTAGCTCTTACTGTTACACTTTTCACTTCCTTCCTTGAGGGTAGTATCCATAGTAAAAGAGTAGAAACTCTCTTCAAGCTTGCTGGAGTGTTCTTCCATTGTAGGAGATCCACAAAATCGAGAGGTGCAGTTTTATCACCTTCCAAACCAGCATGTGTTTCCATCGCATATCTTTTCGACCGCTTCAAATTAGACCTTGAAATTTTCAGGGTCTTTCATCCACATCCCTAAATAGTTCGTGATAAAATTACAAGCTATTTGGAGCTTTGAAGCAGAAGTTGTGCAATGCAGAAGTTGGTCCTTTCTCAGCCACCTAGCAGGGCCGTTGGCTCGACCTGGGTCCCACCGGGGCTGGTCAGGCCCAGCCTTAGGCCCCACTTAGGCCTCTGGGCAGTGAGCCAACCAGTTGAAATACTAAATCAATTTCATCCTCCCACAACTCTTTCAACTCTCTCAACTCTCACCTGTGATTTTCATCTAGTGTCACCTATTATGTGAAGAGTTGGCTGTTTTGTTTGATTGATTTAGTGTTTGATTGAATTGCTTTTGAGTGTTCATTAGTGATAAATTGAATAAATTAATGTGATTGTCTATTGTTTCTGCCATTTCTCAAAATTTATTATGCATGCATTATCTAGTACTAATAAAAATTAGATGTCTAAGAAATTTTTGAAAGAATGAAATTTACACTTGAAAATAGAAAGGAAAAAAAGAGCTAAATGTACATATTGTAATTGATGAATTGATTTTATACCGAGGAATTAAGTTTTTAACCATGAATTTTGTGAGTACGAGAGTTTTACAGTCTCTTCGAATTGCTTTAGTGTGTTTTTAGCTATACATGGTTGGTAAATATATGGAAGTGCCAATGAGTTGTCAGGGCAATATTATGAATCACTACAACATCCGTTAAGAGCACTGTAGCGCCAGAAAGAAAAGAAAATATGCACGCAGATTTAGAAACCTGAAACTCATAACTATAACGTCCATCCAGAGAGTTGTGACATATGTATAGAAATTCAAAAAACTCTAGGGAGGGCTACACTGCTACCTTAGAGCGTTACACCGCTCCCCACCAGAATTGTAGCACTAAACTGCTATTAAGTGAGTTCTCCATCTTCTTAATTCTTATGCATCTTGTCCATGACAGTTGTGGCATTAGATAAAAAAATTATAATTTTATTTAATAATAATTAATAATCTAGCAATATTTAAGTGAAATAAAATGATATAATAACTCTTTTTCAAAAGTTGTCAATCCAACGACTACGAGAGAAAATTACGATCTAGAAATAGAATACACCCAAAATGATGAGAGAAGACTAGAGAGAGCATGACTCAAATAGTAGATATATTGCTAAGGGCTTATTTTCCTTTTAATTTTTAGTATTAGTATAAATCATTTTGGTTTTAGTTTGAATATTTACTTCAGTTTTACTTTATTTTCAAGTGTTAACGTAATTGCATGTGACTTGATAAAGGAACCAAATTGATACCTCTCAATTTTGAAATCAAGAGAACGTGTAAAAATAATCAAAAAGAAAAAAGACAAATTTTGTAATCACAACGTGAAGAGGCAGAAGCATTTGAAGAAGATTCACCAATATCACTAAGTGATTATGTAGTACCACAGGTGGATATCATTCAGCTAGTATAAGTGACTCTAAAACTGAATTCCCCGAAGATATCGGAGAATGCGAAGAACAGCAGCCCAAATGAACTATAGTCGGTTCAGTGACAAATTGACTAACCACGTGTACAACATGTGCAATATCAGGACGAGTCACAGTAAGGTAAACTAAGCTTCCCACAATCGTACGGTAGAAACTAGGACCTAGCAAAGAAGAACCATCTGATGGAGAGTACCGAACATTAGTCTCAAGTGGAGTATCTACTACTTTGTTGTCAATGAGACGTGCACGCTCAAATAGATCAGCTATATACTTTGATTGAGGCAATAGATAACCTTTGGCCAAAGTCGCAACCTCGATGCCTAGACAGTAGCGCAACAAACCTATAAAGACTTCTTTTCCCAATAAGATATTTTCCACTCTAGGGATTGGGCCGTCGTCCAATATCCTCATCTCACGGATTTATTTGGTGAGAACTTCCCAGTTGGTCACCCAACATGGTACTGCTCTCACTGGAACACTTTTAACTTTGGAGTTCTTATGGGATTCGTTGCCAATTGTACTCCAAAATACGTCTTACTATCTTGGGTGGGTCACCTTACATATGTTTCATTTCCATATATCTCCCCAAGCGATGTGGGATTGCGACGACACTATTTTTATGAACCGAGATTTACCTATACTCGAGTCTGGGATTTGCTTACACTCCTCTTAGGTCCCGAGGTTTACCCCACAGCCGTACTCATACGTACACATTCGGGTTATCACAATCACCCTCCCTCGGGGGCCCAATGGTCTCGTTGGCTACATTTCCTGTTGGGTACAGGCTCTGATACCATTTGTAACGACCGCTTTTCCCAGTAAGATATTGTCCACTCTGGAGATTGGGTCGTAGCCCAATATCTTCCCATCACAGATTTGTTTGGCGAGGACTTCCCAGTTGGTCACCCAACATGGTACTGCTCTCACCGGAGCTCTTTTAACTTCGGAGTTCTTATAGGATCCGTTTCTAATTGTGCTCCAAAATACGTCTTACTATCTTGGGAGGGTCTCTTTACATATGTTTTATTTCCATATATCTCCCCAAGCGATGTGGGATTGCGACGACACTATTTTTACGACCCGGGATTTACCTATACTCGAGTCTGGGATTTGCTTACACTCGGCTTCGGTCCCAAGGTTTGCCCTGTAGTCGTACTCATACGTACACATTCGAGTTATCACAATCACCCTCCCTCAGGGGCCCAACGTCCTCGTTGGCCACATTTTTGGTTGGGTACAGGCTCTGATACCATTTGTAACGACCGCTTTTCCCAGTAAGATATTGTCTGCTCTGGGGATTGGGTCGTAGCCCAATATCCTCCCCTCACAGATTTGTTTGGCGAGGACTTCCCAGTCGGTCACCCAACATGGTACTGCTCTCACCGGAGCACTTTTAACTTCGGAGTTCTTAGGGGATCTGTTGCAATTGTGGTTCAAAATGAGTCTTACTATCTTGGGAGGGTTTCTTTACATATGTTGACCCAGGATTTGCCTATACTCGAGTTCGGGATTTACCTACACTCAGCTTAGGTCCTGAGGTTTGCCCTTCAACCCGAGGTTTTTCCCGCAGTCATACTCATACATACACATTCAGGTCATCATAATCACCCCCCCTCGGGGGCCCAACGTCTTCGTCGGCTACATTTTTGGTTGGGTACAGACTTTGATACCATTTGTAACGACTCTTTTTCCCAGTAAGATATTGTCCACTCTGAGAATTGGGTAGTAGCCCAATATCCTCCCCTTACGGATTTGTTTGGAGAGGACTTCTCAGTCGGTCAGCCAACATGGTACTGCTTTCACCGGAGCACTTTTAACTTCGAAGTTCTTATGGGATCCGTTGCCAATTGTTCTCCAAAATGCGTCTTACTATCTTGGGAGGATTTCCTTACATATGTTTCATTTCCATATACCTCCCCAAGCGATGTGGAATTGTGATGACCCCCTTTTTACGACCTGAGATTTACCTATACTCGAGTCTAAGATTTATCTACACTCGGCTTAGGTCCCGAGGTATGCCCCGCAGTCGTACTCATACGTACACATTCGGGTCATCACAAAACTTAAGTCTTTCATAGCAAAGCAACGTGCTAAGTTATACTTCAAAATTTCAATTCCATCATAATCATCACCAGTAATTATCATGCCATCGACATATAAAGACAAAAGTATACGACTTGCACCTGTACACTTGACAAATAAAGCCGAATCATGATTGCTAGAACGAAAACCAAACGAGGTAATCACCATAGAGAACTTTTCAAACCAAGCACGTGGTGCTTGTTTGAGTCCATAGAGAGCTTTGCGAAATCTACAAACTTCGTCAGGTTGGTGAGCAACTCCAGGAGGAGGCACCATATATACTTCTTCTTTAAGATCACAATTTAAGAATGCATTTTTGACATCCATCTAAGATATTTTCCATCGACGAACAGAGGCAACAACAATCATCATTTGAACGGTGGTCATTTTAACAACTGGGGCAAAATTTTCCTCATAATCCATGTCATACTCATTAAAGTAACCTTTAACAACAAGACGAGCTTTGTACCGTTCGATAGAACCATCGAATGTCGTTTTGATCTTAAAAACCCAACGAGATCCAATAGCGTGTTTCCCAGTTGGCAGCTGTACCATATCCCAAGTATGTGTCTGACGTAGAGCAGTTAATTCCTCAACCATAGCATTCTCCCAAAGAGGGTTACCAACAGCTTCTTTATAGGACAAATACTCAGAAAAATGATAAATAGATTTAACAAAATAGGCAAAGAGCTGGAATAACAAGAATAAGCAAAATCAGGTAGTTTAGTTGACTTACGAGGATGAGTAGACTGACGAATAGGATTGTCCGCAATCTCTCAAGATGATGGAGCAGTCACAGGAGGGGGAGGAGTCGCAGATGTCCCAGGGATCAAATTACCAAATTCAGTGGAGCTAGTAGGAGTAGAAATTGCAGTGGGGGAGGCTTCGTCATTGTCAGTACTGAAGAGATCAATGCATATAAGATGTGCATGAGTGATGTTATGTTGGGCAGAGGGTACGAAGAAGAAAAGAATATGCTCAAGAAACACAACATGACAAGAGACATACAACTTTTTGCTGATTGGATCAAAACAACGATATCTCTTTTGACCAACACAATAACCAACAAAGACACATAAAGCAGATCGAGAGGACAATTTATCACGTTCAATGTGTGGTCGGAGAACAAAATAAGTACAACCAAAAACACGTATGGAGGAATAGTTAAGAGCATAACCATATAATTTTTAAAAGGGAGACAAACCTGAATTATAAAAAGTTGGTATCCTATTGATCACGTGAGTGGTAGTAAGGACTGCTTCTCCCCAAAAGACACTAGGAACATTCACAGACAATAAAAAAGAGCAGGCTGTCTCAATAAGATGTCTATGCTTTCTCTCTGCAATATCATTTTGTTGAGGTGTTTCTAGACACAAGGTTTGATGAATAGTATCTTCAGAAGCAAGTAAATGAGAAAAAACATGGGAAGTGTACTCACCCCCTAGATCACAATGAAAATACTTCATAATACCCGAATGCTGAGTTTTGACAAAAGCTTTAAAGTGATTGAAAATGGTAAGATAATCCGACTTGCGTTTCATAAGATAAATCCAAGTATAACGAGTGCAATCATTAATAAAATATACATAATGTCGTGAGCCTCCTTTTGTAGTAATAAGAGAAGGCCCCTACACATCAGAATGAACAATTGAAAGGTAACGCAGAGAATTTTTCCAGTTTGCAACTACTACAATCATAAATATCATGACTTTTTAAAGTTTTTAATGCTCCAGATGAAGCTAAGAATTGTAATCGAGACGTTGAAACATGACCTTCGAGACACTGAAACGTGACCTAAACGAGTATGCCATAGGTAAAAATCAAAAGGCAAATGACTCAAATGAAATAATGACAAATCGACACTAGAAGCTGCAACATCAGGTAGTTGGAGTTGATCCAAGACATAAAGACCCTCTTTTCTACGGCCTGTCCCAATCACCTTTTGAGATCGCAGGTCCTGCACACAACAATTGGATAAAGAAAAAGAGATTAAATAGCCAGATTCACACAATTGACTAACAAAAACGAGGTTGATAGTAAGATTAGGAATATATAGACATCAGGAATTGACAAACAAGATGTATTAACAAAATCTACACCTACTAATGGCATTGGAGTATCATCAGCAGTCACAACAGACAAAGACGTATTATGAGACAAAGAGATAAAAGATAACAAGTATGGTGACATATGATGAGAGACTCCAGAATCTAAGATCCACAAGGAGGAAGATATACCTGATGTACCAGAGGATGACAAACTTATATGAGAAGAAACTAACATAGCATGAGGCTGGGAGGAGAGGAATTGTTGAAACTGCTCAAGTAACGATGAATCCAAGGACGAAGTGGTCACTGCGTTGCTGGATTGAGGAGATCGATATGTCTATTGTTGCGTTTAATTACCGGATTTTTTCGAAGTATTTTGAGGCTGCTGCAATTTTCCTTTGCTTAACAATAGCGGACATTGAGCCTTCTAATGACCCTTCTTCTTTCAAAAGACACATTCTTCATGGGAAACCTTCGAGTTTGTCCTGTTTTGGTTATTAGCCTGAGGATGTTGAGATACAAAAACAGATGGAGTATTCGATGTGATAGCCCTCTTATCAACTTGAGACTCGAGTCGAATCTCCTTGGCTAACAACTCGTTGACCACCGAATCACTGAGGGTAATGGACTCCGATAGAGTATAGTCTCACGCAACCCCTCAAAGTCATTGGTAAGTGCCATCAAAAATTGAACTAAGCGTGGTTCTTCTCTATAAGCAACATACAGCGGGAATACTCTAGCTCAGAGAACTTTGTCAGTGCCATTTTATTCCACAATGATGACATGGAAGAATAAAAATCTTGAACACTTGTATCCCTCTGTTGAAGCACACGAATGTCGGTTTCCAATTGATACTGTTTTGCAAAATTAGATAGTGTGTACAAACGAGTCAAATGATCCCAAACCTCCTTTGCAGTCTCATATTTCACCAACTGAACTCTGATTGAGTGTGTCACAGAGTTATTTACCCACGTAATTATCTTCGAATTATCAGCCTCTCAAATATCAAGAGAATTGACATAGTCTTCGGCCTTTGGGTCTGAAGGCTGAACACTAGCACCAATAACATATCCCCACATCGATTTGCCCCGCAATAAATTTTTCATAACATAGCTCCAATACGAATAGTTTTTCCTGTCCAATTGAACACTAATCCACTGAAGAGAATCATCTTTGCGACTAGCCATGATTACAAACCAAACCGTTCTCCCAAAAAATAAAGTCCAAATTCCCAAAAACAAAACCCAAATTGTAGTCTCCTTTTTTCCTAACTGGACAGCCTTAAAAAATACAAAAGACAATCTCCACCATTCAGAATGTACCTCTATATGTTATAAACCAACTGTCAAATTTTCAAGATGATCCAACGGCTGAAACGCAAGAAATCTTAATTCTCGCCTCGCTGCTCTTGAAAAATCAGAAAATCCTAAAATCCCAAACCAAAACCCAAATTGCAGTCCCGTTTTTCCCTAACCGGATAGCCTTGAAGAACACAAAAGATGATCTCCACTGTTCAGAATGTACCTCGGTGTGCTGTAAACCAACTGTCAAACTTAAGATGATCCAACGACTGAAACTCGAGAAATCGCAATTCTCGTCTCGCTGCTCTTGAAAACCCTAAAATCTGAAAATCTCTTTTTGCCTCTTCTCTCTTCTTTTTCTTTTCAAATCCGAGAAACACAATTCCATCCGCGATAACTATGGACTGGATTAACAGTCTCTTAAAACATCAAACAAATTTCTCTCAAAACATCAAACAAATTTATAGGGTGGCTCTGATACTATGTTAACACATGTGAGAGGGTAGAACTTATCCCCAAAACTAGCTCAAGGGGAGAGAGAATCTCCCTCACATATATACAAATTATAGGCTCATCCAATAGACGATGTGAGACAAACACAATTATCAATACCCACCATCACGCATAGCGTGCCTAGACTGGGTCTAATTCCCACCATCGTCTCTGATACCAAGCTCTAATACCATGTTGAAATTGGAAAAAGAGAAGACAAATATCTTATTGAATTAATGAAAAGTAATACAACCTAAAAGTGTTATATAGCTAAGGTTAATAAACAAGTAAAATAAATTACTAAAAAGACCTTGAAGCTAATATATATAATCTAACACAAACCACATCAAGCCCTAGCTCTATGATATCTTTTCATGGTGCCGTGAATACCCAGGATGATGAGTGGCTCCATGCCACCTAAGCAATTACAGTGATGGTGATTTCGTGACAAGATAGATTACGAATGCATTGACTTTTGAAAGGTCAGGTGGCTCCAACAGCCCTACCACCGGCTCTACACACCACAGGCGCTAGCAAGCTAATGAATGTTTAGACTCGTCTAGACCACCTTGAGCACCAACACGAGCACATGATGCAGGATCTCTCTAACATCTGCGCCTAGGCCACTCGCCAGTCTGTTATACATGATGCGCCCACATGCGACTATGAGGAACTTCTTAGAGGCATCACTACCAAATTGGGATTTTAATTAGATTGGTATCCATCGATACCTCCATGCCTTCCACCCTATTAATTCTCATCCCCATCGAGAGCGCATGATGATGATGGTGATAGGATGACACTGATGAGTGAGGGTCGCACTTTAAGTATGTCTTTCTTTCTGTTCTTCTCTTTCTAATAATTGAGAATCATGTATATCTTAAGTTTAGGGTGACGGTTATAATTATGTGGTAATCTGATCTAATCATGTGATGATTTATTTTATGTGAGTCAAACATATCTAAAAAAATTGGGAAATATTGAGCTATTTTTCATTAGATTTAATTTCTTGTTTTGTTTTTAATTTAGTTTTGCACTATTATTGTTTAGCATAGTAGGTTTTATTTGTGTGTCTATCTTAGGGTGACCATGTTAATGTTTGTTTTAATAACCTAATCTTTTGATAAAAATTTGTTTGGATTGTGATATGTTGGTAATTTTTAAATGCAAGTGTAAGTATCGTCTCAAGTAACATAGTGTAAAAGAGAATGTCGAACCTCTAGGGATTTCATATGAATAGATGTTTAATTACCATTATAATAAAACTTTTGAGTAAAACTATTCCTCTACATTTCACTTATTTTAATTATCTACATTTTTTAATTAATTAATTCGTACAAGTTTGTTACTCTACAAACCCTAATTATCTAAAAATCTCTTTGGATGATCAATAAGAAATATTATTATAACTGAATCACATTATTAAAATCATTTTTAATCGCAATTCTTTATTCTAATTGTAATTAACATGATTAATTCTAATCCAAGGCATTACACGATTTGTCGAGACAATGTTATAACGCTCAAATGATAGCGTTAACTTGTTTAAAATTTTCTAGTGAGACTTAATGCGCCTTACAATGAGTGGTACCACACACACTCTCTCTCTCTGCAAGATTTGAGGTACCCTCTGGTGCTTGAGCACCTAGGTTTTGCAAATTTCTTACCAAAATGGGTGCTATAGCACTCAAATCCAGCCTTACAGTGCTCGTCATTGTTTCTCAATTTTTTTTGGACCCTAAGACCTACCTTGTGTGGCGTAGTTGAACCCGAAATTACCAACCTAAAATTTTTTCATGCATGGTGTGTTTATTTTGAATTCAACGTGTGACAGCCCCCGACCCGATCGGGGTCCGAGAAGCCATCACTCCAGGACATTCAAAATGGAGACTATTTTTTTGATAAACAGACTGAACTTTTGTAAACAACAAACCCTTAAAACTTTACAGAGAGAAGAGAGCATTCTCTGTAGTTAAAAGCAAAATGGGAAAAACGGTTAAACCGGACTGCAGAATGAATTACAGAAGGAAATCAGAATACTTGGAACGTTTAAATAAAAGATTGGATGGACGACGGGCATGCAGAGGAAATCGTGATAAAATACATGCAGTGGAAATAAATAAGAAATATAAGCTGGAAGGCATATTGGAAGAAAGGCTACAGTGGATGGCATGAATAAACTGGGCGGAAGACGTAGGCAATAGACGAAGCAGAAAATGTAAGTAAACTAGGCGGGCGATATAGACTAGAGGTGGATGTGAATAAGACAAAAGTGAACAGTGGCAGCGGTGGATGTGAATAAACAAAAGAGAACGGTTGATGTGAATAAATAAAAGAGAACAGTAAACAGTGGCAGCGGTGGATGTGAATAAGACAAAAGAGAACAGTGGCAGCGGTGGATGTGAATAAACAAAAGAGAACGGTGGATGTGAATAAATAAAAGAGAACAGTAAACAGCGGCAGATGTGAATAAGACAGAAGTGAACAGTGGCAGCGGTGGATGTGAATAAGCAAAAGAGAACGGTGAATGTGAATAAATAAAAGAGAACAGTAAACAGCGGCAGATGTGAATAAGACAGAAGTGAACAGTGGCAGCGATGGATGTGAATAAACAAAAGAGAACGGTGGATGTGAATAAATAAAAGAGAACAGTAAACAGTGGTAGATGTGAATAAGACAGAAGTGAACAGTGGCAGCGGTGGATGTGAATAAACAAAAGAGAACTGTGGATGTGAATAAACAAAAAAGAACGGTGGATGTGAATAAATAAAAGAGATCAGTAAACAGTGGTGGAAGTAAAGCAGATGACGTCAGACGGAAGATGTGGATGACGTCAGGTGGAAGATGTAAATTTTAAAGGCAGCAGTGGATGCAAGAAGAAAGACACTGTTCACTGGTGGATGTGAACTACAGACAAAAATGAATTGTTCACCAGTGGATGTGAACTACAGACATAAATGAACTGTTCACCAGTGGTTGTGAACTTAAAGGCAGCGGTGGATGTGCTTTAAAAAGGTAACAGTGGATGTGATTTTAAAGCAGCGGTAGATGTAATAGGAAGATGTAGTTTTAAAAGCAGAATTTGACAACCTTTTTACAGGAAGACGTATAAGCAAGGAACATTAAAACAGAAGGCATAAAGGTTTCAGACCTTCAAAACTCGATTCGAAACAAGATTGAAAAACATATTTGACAGAGATTCAAGAAACACAAACTGCATGGATAGCTCTAGAATTCGAGACCACCCATGCACAACTTAAAAAGGAAGAACCCTAGCAGTTCCAGAATATTTTTAACATATTTCAAAACATATATACAACTGTCAAATACAGAGGTTTTAGACATCAATACATAACTGAACCTACAGAACTGAACCTACACTTCAAATGTTTTAAAACTTCAAAAGATGTTACAGAATTTGACATAACTTCAGAAAATACATTTTCACAGAGTTAACTCTTGTCTGACTGCAACAACAAAACCCCATGAGCTCGATCTGCCAACTACATCAAATCATCATCTTGAGGCACGATGTCCTCATCTGGGGTATCCATACATACAACAAGGAGTTCACCTATGAGTCTAAAACTCAATAAGAACATATAAATGCAGTGATGCATATGCTATGCATGAATTTTCAGAATACAATGATAGAACATTACATTACGTTTCACTGGCAGAGGGGTATAAGTGGGGCTTATAGGGGAACTGGCAAGTGCACGATAGGCACAAACAGATATACAGAATATAACAGAACAGTAGGCCAGTCCCTGTCCCGTACTTAACCAATACATTACAGTCAGATTTTATCTTTCTTAACTTCAAAACATGTGCAGAAGACATTTTTGCATGAGCTTTTGGAAAAACGTGTATGCATGGACATTTACAATGCTTCATCTTAAAACAGCAGACAGCAGAAATGAACGACAGAAAAGAATAGAAATACAGAAAACTCAGAACGAAACTCTAACTTATCTACCCGAAACAGCCTGATAGAAGTAAAACCTAGTATCTCCGTGTTGTAGGGCCATAAGGGCCAACCTACGGATATGAACTTACCTGTTTGCTGTAGAGTTGCAAGTCTTGAACATCTCGGTTATGCACGAACCTAAAACATGCACGTAAAGAAAATAAACAAGCTGCAAATGCTAACTAACAACTTGGTAGGGCATGCTTCAACTCCTTTCAAACTTTTAGAAAACAAATCGACGTGTTTTAATACAATAACAGAGAGTTTTATCCAAAACATCTTAACCCTACTTCAACAAAACTCTCATTTTAACTTGTCCAAACTCGTTAACTTTAGCAGATGATTACCTTCACTCGAGAAAACAGAAGAATGGAAGTCTTTTGGAAAGGTTGAAATCGCCTGGAGGGGAGAAAATAGAGAGCAGTGGAAAGAAACAGATGAGAAATGAGGGTTTCACGTAGGAGGGAAGAGAAAAGAACATGGCTTCTTCAACAAGTTGCCAGGTGTCATTCAACTATTGGCTTCCTCCCACCAACCTTAATTGGCTCCCCAACATACCCCTCAATGTATTTCTAACTATTGGTTTCTAACTAAATTACTATTTAGTCCCACCAACTCATTTTACGATTTACCCCCATTCAATGAATCCATCGGTAAACTCATAAAACATACATTGTATTAATGAAATCATTTATCTCGCTAAATGAAATTTCGGGAATATTTACATGGCAAAAATGCCGGGTGTTACATTCCACCCACCTTAACAGAAATTTTGTTTACAAAATTTTCCTAAGCAAAGAGGTCCGGATATTGGGCCCTAACATTTTGTTGTCTTTCCCATGTGCCTTCCTCCACATTATGGTTACACCATAAAACCTTCACCAAAGGGACTACCTTGTTGCGCAACACCTTGAGTGAGGTATCCAATATCTGTATGGGCCTTTCTTCATATGTCAACGTCGGCATGATATCAAAGTCCACATGTTCCACGATCTGGGTTGGATCTCGTACACATTTTCTTAGCATCGAAACAAGAAAAACATTGTGAACTCCATCCATTGACGCTGGCAACTGCAGTCTTTAGGCCATGCTTCCCACACGCTTCAAGATGGGAAAAGGTCCAATGAACCGTGGGCTGAGTTTTCCTTTCTTGCCAAATCTCATCACGCCTTTGAAAGGTGATACCTTCAAAAATACTTCATCACCTTCGGCAAACTCCAAGTCTTTTCTTCTATGGTCCGCATAACTCTTCTGTCGACTCTGAGCAATTTTTATTCGTTGTTTGATAGCCGCAATCACCTCGGACATCTGCTGTAATAACTCAGGGCCAATAAGCTTGGCTTCTCCGACTTCATCCTAACATAATGGAGATTTGAACTTCCTGCCATAAAGAGCTTCATATGGAGCCATGCCGATCGTAGCCTGATAGCTATTGTTGTAAGCGAACTCCACAAGCGGCAAATATCTACTCCAAGGAGCATGAAATTCGAGCACGCATGACCTTAGCATATCCTCCAGTATTTGGATCGTTCTCTTGGATTGTCCGTCAGTCTGTGGATGAAATGCCGTGCTGAAATCTAACTTTGTACCCAAGGAGTTCTACAAACTCTTCCAAAACCTATAAGTGAATCTGGGATCCCGGTCTGAGATGATCGACACCGGAATGCAATGCAGCTTAATAATCTCACTAATATACAGCTCTGCGTACTGATCAGTGGAGTACATCGTCTTCACAGGTAGAAAATGGGTCGACTTCGTCAATCTGTCCACTATGACCCAAATGCTATTATTGCCCTTAGCTGTTCTTGGAAAGCCGACAACAAAATCCATCGTTATGTTCTCTCATTTCCATTCGGGGATCGGGAGAGGCTGGAGTGTCCCACTTGGTCGTTGATGTTCAGCCTTGACTTGTTGACATATCATGCAAGACTCAACGTATTTGGCTACTTCATTCTTCATATTTGCCCACCAGAAGTGAAGTTTCAAGTCTTGATATATCTTTGTGCTACCAGGATGCACAGAGAAAGAAAATGAGTGAGCTTCTGACAAGATGTTCTTCCGTAGCTCTTTGTCCTTTGGAACATACCATCTGTCTTTGAACTTCATAATACCATCTCCCAAAAAACTGAAATCGGAAGAGGCCATAGGTAACTTGCTCACAATATCAGCCATCTCCTTTGAATTGGTCTTCTGGGCTTCCTTAATTTGGTCCACGACGGTGGGCCGTAGTGTCAAGTCTGCTAGTATGGCCGATAGCCTAGAAACTATCTCCATATCGAACTTCTGTATCTCTGTCCTCAAAGGCATTGATACGGCCGACATAGCCGGTTGCATAGTAGCTGGCATCCTACTCAGTGCATCAGCTACCACATTATCTTTACCAGGGTGGTATTTAATCTCAACATCGTAATCTTTCACAAATTCTAACCACCGTCTTTGTCTCATGTTTAGCTCTTTCTAGGTAAATATGTACTTCAGGCTTTTGTGATCAGAAAACACCTCACATGATTGTCCGTACAAGTGGTGTCTCCATACTTTCAGCGCAAACACAACTGCCGCTAGCTCGAGGTCATGTGTAGGGTAGTTTTGTTCATGGTTCTTCAATTGCCTGGATGCGTATGCTACCACTTTCCCTTCTTGCATTAATACACATCCCAAGCCAACCTTGGACGCATCACAGTATACGCTGAATTTTCCGTCTTCAACTGGCAATACTAACAGAGAAGCAGTGGTTAATTTCTGCTTAAGTGTCTGAAACTCACCTTACAAGCTCCAGACCACTTGAACTTGATGTCTTTCCTCGTTAAGCTGGTCATAGGCTTCGCTATTACAGAAAATCCCTTGACAAACTTTCTGTAATAACCAGCTAACCCGATAAAACTCCGTAGCTCACTTGAATTTCTCGGTCTCGGCCATTCTTTCACTGCCAGAATCTTGGCTGGATCCACGGACACTCCTTCTGCCGCTACCACATGGCCTAGGAAGTTAATCTTGCTCAACCAGAATTTGCACTTCAATAGTTTGGCATACAACCGGTGCTATTTCAGAGTCGATAGCACAATTGCCAAGTGCTCCTCATGCTCGGCCTCAGTTCTGGAGTAAACCAGAATGTCGTCGATGAAAACGATTACAAATTTATCCAAGAAATCTTGGAATATCCTGTTCATCAAGTTCATGAATGCCGCCGGGGCATTAGTCAACCCAAAAGACATTACCAAGAACTCGTAGTGTCCGTACCGGGTCCTAAAGGTGGTCTTTGGAATATCATCAGCCCTGACCTTCATCTGGTAATAACCGGAGCGCAAGTCAATCTTTGAAAATACTCGAGCCCCTTGTAGTTGGTCAAATAGATCGTCGATCCTCGGCAACGGGTACTTATTCTTGATGGTCAACTTGTTCAGCTCACGGTAATCAATGCACATACGTAGGGACCAATCCTTCTTCTTGACAAACAAGACCGGAGCACACCACGGAGAGAAACTAGGCTACACAAAACCCTTGTCCACCAATTCCTTTAGCTGAGCCTTCAACTCTCTCAACTCAATTGGTGCCAAACAGTACAGATTCTTCGATACCGGTTCAGCACCAGGATATACGTCAATTTCAAACTCAATTTCACGATCAGGTTGCAATCCCGGTAAGTCATCTAAGAAAACCTCTGAAAAGTCTCGAACTACCGGAATATTTTGAAGTTCCACCCCACTTTGCCTGTGAACATCTACTACGTGGGAAAGAAATCCAATGCATCCTGACCTCATCAGCTGTTGAGCTTTCAAGGAAGATATAACAGGCATACGGTATTTCTTGGTATTGCCTGATAGGAGAACTCTACCTCGTTCGGGCGCTTAAATGACACTAGCCCGGACCTGCAGTTGATGGTGGCGTGAGTGTCTAAACAGCCAGTCCATCCCCAGAATAACATCGTATCCTTTCATACCGATGACGATAAGGTTGGCATACAACTTCTGGTCTCCTACTGATACTATATCACCCGTACAACCTGCTCGGAGTGCATAAACTCTCCAGGACGGTAGCCTAATGCTATAGGGATGATCTGACGGCGTACAACAAAACTTCTGTCTAACTACGAAGTCCATTGCCACAAACGAATGTGTGGCCCCCCGTGTCCCACAAGGTATAAGCAGGTGCATCACTATTAAAATTGTACTTGTAATTGCTGTTGTGCTGGGCGGTATCATCATCAGCCTCTATCCTGCAAAGGACTCTTGGTACGGCCTGATTTGGTCCTCGTATCTGGCATGGCAATCCCAGACGTGATGGTCTTCTTTGCCACATCGAAAGCATTGACCAGTTATGAGTCTACATTCCCCTCTATGAATTTTCTGGCATCGCGGGCATGCTGAAAGTTGAGGAGCCCCCAGTGGTCTCTTTCCCTTGTCTTGATAAGTGGCGGTCTCTTTGGTCCTCTTAATGCCCATGTTCTGTGCTGTTGAGGTTGTAAATTTGACCCCGTTGTTGTGTTGTGAGGAACATTCCGAATACATCCCTCTTGATTGATCTCTCTGTCTCTGGGACTTCGCTTCTAAGGCCTCCAACTGATAGGCCTTGGCCACTACCTTTGTATACGAGGCGCTTGTCAAATCCCCCGCTATGAAATCCATCGTAAGAGGTCCAGCCTCAAACCCTGAATAAATTGGTGCACCTTGTTTTCGTCAGTGGCCACCAAATGAGGTGCATAGCGGGATAAGGATTCAAACTTCGTGAACATATTCGGCCACCGATTCATACTGGCGTAGCCGAGAGAATTCTATCATCTTTTCCTTCTTCGCACTTCTGTCAAAATACTTCTCATAGAATATTCGTTTAAATCCCTCCCAGCTTAACGCCATCGTTGTTGCCTGGACGGTGTCCCACCAAAATCTTGCATTCTTGGTGAGCTGATACGTGGCACATAGAACCTTCTTATTTTCTTCCACCTCTACGCATCTAAAGATTCTTTCTATCTGCCGGACCCATTCCTCAGCGTGAGTTGGGTCAGTAGATAGTCCATCAAATGTAGGCGGCTGGAGTCGCCTGAATCTATCTCCACTGGTGTCGCGTGAAGCATTCCCATTATTATTATTATTATTCCTGTTGTCTTCTCGGGCCATCAAACATTCCACCATGCGGGACTGTACACTCACCAGCTCAGTTAATCTATCAATGGCACAAGAACTTTCGCTTGCTTCATCCTGTTGTCTTCTCACCATTTCTAAGAAAATCCTATAAATAGAATAACTAAATTTAATAAACAGAAACTTTACGTGAACTTAAACACTTACAGTTGGTGGACGCGATCTCACGTGGCGGGTTTGTAGCCAGACATTTAAAGAAGCGCTTTTAAAACCTGATTTTTTATTCGATACCATAACTGTGACAGCCCCCAACCCGATCGGGTCGAGGAGCCCTTCACTTGGGACATTCCAAAATGGAGACTATTTATATTTTGATGAACCAGACTGACCTTTTAATTAATACAACAAACGCCTTAAAACTTTACAGCGAGCGAGACTATTCTCTGGCGTTAACGAGAAAAACGAGAGAAAATGGTTAAACCGGATTCTGCCCGAATAATTACAGAAGGAACATCAGAATTACTTGAACGTTTTAAATAAAAGATTGGATGGTACGACGGGCATGCAAATGAAATCGTGATAAAATCCACGATGCACGTGGAAATAATAAGAAATATAAGCTTGGATAGGCTATATTGGAAGAAAGTGCTACAGTGGATGGCCTGAATAAAGCTTGGGCGGAAGCTGTAGGCCAAGAGCGCGAAGCAGAAATGTAAGTAAACTGGCGGGGGCGATATAGACAGCGGTGGATATAAATAAGACAAAAGTGAACAGTGGCAGCGGTGGATGTGAATAACAACAGAGAATGATGGATGTGAATAAATAAAAGAGAACATATACAGCGACAGATGCGAATAAGACAGAAGTGAACAGTGGCAGCGGGTGGATGTGAATAAACATAAACAAAAGAGAACGGCGATGTGAATAAATAAAAGAGAACAGAAACAGCGGAAGATGTGATAAGACAGAAGCTGAACAGTGGCACACGGTGTTGTGATAACCAAAAAGGAACGGTGGATGTGAATAATAAAGAGAACAGTATACAGCGGTGGAAAGTAAAGCAGATGACGTCAGGCGGAATATGTGGATGACTCAGGCGGAAGATGTAACATTTTAAAGGCACGGTGGGATGCAGGCAAAAAGGCACTGTTCCCCGGCGTGGATGTGAACTACAGACCAAAAAGTAACTGTTCACCGATATATGTGAACTACAGACAGAAATGAACTGTTCACCGGTGATGGTGAACTACAGTAAGAAATGAACTGTTCACCGGTGGATTTGAACTAAAGGCAGCGGTGGTGTGCTTTAAAAAGGCACCATGGATGTGATTTTAAAGCAGACGTGGACGTATCGAAGATGTAGTTTTAAAGGCAGAAAATTTGACAACCTTTTTACAAGGAAGACTATAAGCAGGGAACATCAAAACAGAAGCATAAAGGTTCAAACCTTCAAAAACCGATTCGAAATAAGGTGAAAAACATATTTAAAGAAGATTCCAGAAACTAAGAGCGATAGCCTAAATGAGACCATCCATGCACCACCTAAAAATGAAGAACCCTGCAGTTTCCAGAATATTTTGTCAACACATCTCAAAACAAATACAATGTTCAAATACCGAGGTTTTAGCATCAATACATAACTGAACCTACAGAGAACTACCTACACTTCAAATGTTTTAAACTTCAAAAGATGTCACAGAAATTGACATACTTCAGAAAATACACTAGACAGCGTTAACTCTTGTCTGACTGAAACAAGCCAACCCCCATGAGCTCGATCTACAACTACCTCAAATCCTCATCTTGAGGCACGATGTCTCATTGGGGTATCCCACATTACATCAGGGAGTTCAAATATGAGTCTTAAAACTCAGCTTAGAACAATAAAGCAGTGGTGCATTGCTATGAGGAATTTTCAGAATACAGTGACGAGAACATTACAGTCGTTTCACTGGGGCAGAGGGGTATAAGTGGGCTTATGAGCGGAACTGTCAAGTGCCGACAGCACAAAAGATATACAGAATATCACAGAAAAGAACAGAACAGTAGGCCAGTCCCGTCCGTACTTAAATCATCATTACAGTAAGATTTTATCTTTCGAACTTCAAACGTGTGCAGAAGACATTCTTTGCATGTTGCTTTCGGAAAAAACGTGGTATGAAGGTCATTACAGTGATTCATATTTAAAATAGCAGACAGCAGAACGGAACGACAGAAAAGAATAGAAATACAGAAAATCAGAAACAAAACTCTATCTTTATCTAACGAAACCAGCCTGACAGAAGAGAACTAGTATCTGGGTTGTAGGGCCATAAGGGCACTTACGGATATTGAACTTACCTGTTTGCTGTAGAGTTGCAAGTCTTGAACGTCTCGGTTATGCACGAACCTAAAAACTGCACGTTAAGAAAATAAACAAGCGCAAATGCTCGCTAACAACTTGGTAGGACATGCTTCAACTCCTTTCAAACTTTTAGAAAACAAAACCGACGTCGTTTCACTACAATAAAAGAGAGTCTTCTCCCAAAACATCTTAACCCTACGTCAACAAAACCTCTCCTTTTTACTGTCCAAGACTCGTTAACTTAGCAGCTGATTACCTTCACTGGAGGGAAAGAAAACAGAAGAATGAGTCTTTAACAGGTTGAAATCGCCTGGAGGAGAGAAAACAAAGAGCAGTGAAAAGAAGCAGAGCGAAATTAGGGT
>CM039505.1:22921987-22947111 GCA_022432975.1 Begonia masoniana | reverse complement strand
TTTTTAGGTTTTAGGGTGTGTTTTTAGGGTTGAGGGTGTAGGTGAGGGGGAGGGGGGAGGTGGGGGTGTGCAGGGTTGAGGGTTGAGGGTGTGGGTTTAGGGTTTAAGGGTTTAAGGTTTTAGGGTTAGGTTAGGGGTTAGGTTTTTTAAATCCTATAAACATAATAGATCAATTACTTAAACTTAAACACTTACAGTTGGAGAAAGCACTTCCAGGGGGCGGTGGATTGTTTAGGTAATCAACTGAAAGATGGAACCACGTGGCTTGATACCCTAACTGTAACGACCCAAAACCTCGTAGGGCTGTCACAGGACTTGACTGACGTGACTTACTTTTTACTAAGCCTCGGTATTTCACGTTAAAAATTTTTTTTTTACGTATCATATACGAATTAAAAGGACATAGACAATGACCTGCTCGATCGACCCAAGTAGAATAACATTACTTAAAAAGAAGGGCATAAGAGTCGTCAACCTTAAAATCATCATACGAGGTAAAATACTTTTTCGAAAACAACGTGGCTCAGTTTTCGGGCCCTTAAATTCTGTTTTAAAATACAGGGGAGCGCTCGAAGATATTTAAAAAGTATCGTAAAAGGGTGGGTCGAAACCGGATTTTAAAAGGTCGACTTTAAAAAAAAGCAAGTACGAATACACGACGATCGCGCCCAAGCCGACGATCGTGGCCGGCTCGGGGTTCGTTCGACTAAAACAAACCTAAACATGATCGATCGCCCCGAAGGCACGATCGTCGGGCCCAGGCTCGGGTTCCGAATGAAAACGACCAGACCATGATGGATCGGCACGGGGCACGATTCGATCTGGCGGGAAATCCGGGGCGTTGCCTTGCCTCGCCGCTCACACGCGCGAACGCGCACGCTGCGCGCGCGGCCACGGCCTAGGGCGCGCATCAGCGCCTGGCCACGCACGCCACCAGCGCCCTTCTTGCCTCATTTTTATACATAGCCAACATTTTTCATTTCCAATAGCCTACCCTGCACCCAAACTTTCCATAAAATATTACCGAAGCACATAAACACAAAAAATCCTCCAAACCCGTATAAATCCCGACTAAAAACTACCCGAAACACTGTCAAATCCATGAAACAAACTGCTGGAGCGTCTAAAAACCGACGCGTATCCTTAAAATTTAAAACATACAAACAATCAGTATGTTCTCAAATAAAGACTTCAATTTTAGACGTTGGAACTCCACTCATAACCCTCAAACTCTACTTTACATACATTTTTCTAGCAAAATCATTCGAGCAACATACGTAACATTTTCATACTTTCATCCATCACAGGTTCTATACACATACACAAAACGTCCTAATCATTACAAACAAAATAGATCCTAACTCATACAAACCACGGCAGAATCGCCATACACCATGTTGCCGGGTCTCCGCCAGTCGACGCACCCAACGAATCCTGCATCGATTCGGTGAAAACTCACCGTA
This sequence comes from Begonia masoniana, assembly GCA_022432975.1. Classification (NCBI taxonomy): domain Eukaryota; kingdom Viridiplantae; phylum Streptophyta; class Magnoliopsida; order Cucurbitales; family Begoniaceae; genus Begonia; species Begonia masoniana. The sequence continues at coordinate 22,945,648 of CM039505.1, read as the reverse complement.
CTGTTTTTGTCACCCCATTACAGACCTCAAACTAAAGCCAAGGCTTTGCAAGTAGTGACAATATGAATTAAAAAAATTAACTTAAACCTATGCAGGTTTCTATCGTTCATCGTAACATTAATAATTTCATCTTTAGTTTAGCATTTTCACGATTCGATCATCATTCATGTTCATTGTACCGTAATTCATCGTTTCCGTCATGCATGCATCATTTAATCCTCTACCAATGGAGGCGGATTAGTTATCCTCTGGAGTTCCACAATTCATCTGAAGGTTGAACCATTCCTTCGGACACTTATACATTTCTGAAGTCACACTATACATCTGAAGGGTGAACCACTTCTAAGACACGATCATTTTTGGACGTTCACAATTCTACAGTCTGAAGGGTGAACCACTTCCCTCAGACACTATACATTTTCGTTGTACATCGTGTAGTTTATACAGTCAATCATGAAAACAATATGCGAAAAACATTTTGTACTTTTTTAAAAAGGATGCATAAACTACATTACATAAAATGCAAGCAAACCTAGTTTTGTGATGTAGGCAAAAGTTGGTAACCGTAAACATACTCTACTACCTGGGCGCGTCTTAGCAATTTATCTCTATTCCGAACATTAACGTGGTTGATTGAACTGGAAAACCTAAATATAAAAACGTTTGCATTGAACTCACTCGGGGTTAACTAAAACTTCATTTACTTTAAAAATATCCAAGTGGAATCAATCCCTTATCGCCGCCCTCCAAAACCTAAGTCTTAAGTCCATAATAAATTCGGGTTCAGATTATCATAAATTTAATCAAAAGCTATTCAACTGTCATTTCAGGCAATCAGCGAACACCCTCACCCGGGCACATTTTCAAACACCAATTCCATCGCGAATCGACCATACGATCCCAATTCAACAGCCTAGGAAGTCACCCAAACGTCCTATTTTAATATGCATCAGAAATTTTTCAAACCAACTTAGCGATCAAGACAATAACCAAATTCCAAGTATAATTGAAAACAATTAGTAGAAACACAAAAATCAACACCTTAAATCCATATCAATCTAAAATAATCATAACTATTAGTTATCATCACGTCTATCAATACGTAAAAACTATTCATTTTGAATCAAAAACCCTAAATTTACACAAACCCTAACTAATTAGATAAAAACCCTAACGAATAACAACCCAACTCAAAAAACAAAGGACAAAGGCCCCTAGGTTAACCTAGAGGATCGATTTGAGGGAAGGAAAAACCCGGGAAGAAAACGCCCACGAATCGCCGGAGTGAGAGATCGGGTCGTGGAAGGGAGAAGCGCCCCGGAGGGAGAGGGAGCGGAGAGTGATTAGTGGGAGGAGAAAATGCGGGGGGGGGGGGGGGGGGGGGGGTATTTTGGGTGGGGGGGGGGGGGGGGGTGGGGTGGGGTAGGGGGTGGGGGGGGGGGGGGGGGGGGGGGGGGGGGGGGGCAGGGGGGGGGGTTTAGGTATTTTCCTTTTATTAAAATTGACATACTATACCAATTGCCCTTTCAATTAACTTTCTAATTAATTCAAATTAGCTATCGATTCAGTTTCTCGGAAATTTCCTCTATATCCAATTTCAATTATCATAGGGTTCTATCACAAATATACGTTTGCAAACGGACTTAATTTACTATTTTTGCGCATTATAATATTAAAACGGCTTTATAGGGCTTTAAAATGGAAAACTCTATAGTTACTTACGATTTGGATTCTCAAATTTTACGGATTCATCAAAAATACTCCTAAAAATTCTAGGCTCTAATAAACAATTCGCTCGAAAAAAGGGGCGCCATAATCACGAATTTCAAAAATGACCTAGAATAGAAGTCAAAAATCCCGAAAAACCCGAAAACCGGGGGGGGTTGTAATCTTCCAAAATAGTGGTCCTCCTTTGCAAAAAGAAAAACTGTCAGAAAGGTCAGAAGAGGGTCGGGCGAGAGGACAGACTAGGCTTGAGAGTGTCATTGGCAATTTGGCATAGCACAACGCTTTAAAATTATAAAGCATGCAATGTTTTGTAAAGGATCAAAACGGGTTTTCGAAAATCTCTTATAACTTTTTCATACAAACTAATATGTTGTCAGGTCCATAAACAATATTATTTTTTTAACTCCATCAAATATAGATTCATAATTCTTTACATTGCGGTTAATACATATTGTTAAGTGCCACCGATGTTGTAACATCATCCAATTTTTTTTTTCCCAATTTTCATCAACATCTTTAAATAAGTCATTAGCGTTGTGGAAAATTAAATTATAAAGCTAGAATAATAATTTTAAATGACATCAACTAAAATATTCACCATCTTGTACAATAAATTAATCATATGCACACAACAACGACATGAAAATACATATAATGGCAATGTAATATAAGCAATTAAGGATCTCTAAAACCAATTCCTTCTTAGAGGCCATCATCGGAAATCAAATATAGCGCACTCAATCCAAATCAGTAAGTTCTTTAGAATTGTGTTTTCTTTTCCATTACTCAATTCAATCAGACACAAGAAAGAAAAGATACATACACATTATTTTTTACAATATAATATGCACTTGATCGTTTTTGGTGAGGAAAGCCCAAAAGTTCACCTAATGATTAAAAGAAGAATAATGCATAAGTAAAAAAAAAAAACAACAACAAAAACAACAATACTTATCCTGGATTCTAAAAATGCAAATTAAGTTCATTAAGTTCATACATGTTACAATAAAGATAAATCCTCACCAGAGAGTAAGAAACACTCAAGACAATAACAAAAAAAACGACAGACAGGAAGCTTGAATAACCACAAAACTAACTGCTCTCATAACCGTTCGAGACATTTGGTGGAGTCGTTTTGGGAATGACCGTGACTAATCAATAGGAAACTTATTACTAAATGAATGGATGAAAACTTGTTTTAACTTTCATATCCAACATGACTTAAGTCACAAATGATTTCAAACGTCATTCCAAAGAAAGAAAATCATTTCTATCATTTTAAAAAAACATACTTCTACGAGCCACCGATATGGAAATAATCAAAACGTTGTTCTAGGCCATAGAAAAACTTATTAAAAAGAAGTCATAATCGTACTGTCATTGTAAAAGCACCCACATGGGAAAAAAAGGACGGTCACACAATGCTCCGCTTGCCCACTAAAACAGAGACAGTAATCAGAAGACCAGGCAACACCTCACGTGTTCAAACTAGTAAAAGAATTGACGGTGATAAAAGATCTAGCGACATCCCAAGCGTTGTGATCCGAACATCATTGCGCATTCATGAGTTGAACGAAGAATAGAAGTGCCGGTGGGTTGCTATGACGATCCAAGAACCCAAGAATGTCGTTCGATTCTACGACTCGGCCGACATCACTCGTAAAATCATAATCAATAAAGACACCTTGATCAAGTTTAGGGATTTTGAAACACAAGGATGCGTCATCACTGCCCTATTACCCATTTTTAGTAAAGTGCAAAAAAATTATTTTCAGCAGTAGAAGATGTGTTGAATAGTCTCGTGATGCTTTGACATGAAAATGCCACCCAAACATCAAGAAGATTCATCCTCATTATCTGTATATCACACTAGAACGAAATACCATGCATCCCATGGTAAATATGTAAAAACATAAATCATATACATAAAAAAAAACTGACGTGTTGGGCAACCAGGCTCCTTCAGGTTTTGCACAAGTGACACTCACCAAAAATAAAGTTTGAAAGTAGTTGTGCAATGCAATGCAAAAAAACCATAAAGTCTCAACCTCGACAACGCTTACTTTTTGCCACTGGAGCTAAACCTCAGAGGCCGGGGGGGGGGGGGGGGTGGAAACACGGAAAATTCACAAACTCTATGCGCCTTAAAACATTAAAGTAAAATCATGACTATCCCTTTTCAAACCAAGGGCTACATCGATTAGATATACTGAGCTAAGAAACCAAAATAAAGCACTATAAAGGCAGCGAACTACAAGCTGGTCGACCGAATTTTGCGCCTAAAACAAGTAAAAGTCAGGACTACTCCCCTTTCAAAAACACCAAGGGGGAAACATAGCATTAGTCATTATACTGAGCTAAGAACCAAAACTAAACGCACTATAAATGGCCGCGAACTACAAGCGGTCGACCGAATCCAACGTAGGTCGATCGGTCTTGGCAAAGATCGACCCTTGTTCCTCTTCTAGGTTTCCACCATGGGTTGACCACCGACCTAGCGATCAACACTTGAGGGCGGGCATACACCTTGACTGTTGAAAAACCACCAACGAGAAATTGAAAAAGAAACGAGGAAAATAATATACCCCAAGATTTACTTGGGAACCCTAGAAGGTAAAAAAACTCGGGCATAAGAGCAAAATCACTAATCAAAATTGGTGCAACTGAATTTTGCCACTCAAACATATATTTATAAATGACTGAAAACCCTAATCAAATTGCGATCCCCTAACATGGGCCGAAACTGGCCTGGCACAATTAGAATTTGAGTCACACAGAATCTAACAATCTCCACCTTGACACGAATTCCACTATATGAAATATATCTCCAGAACTTCAATCTAAAAAATAAACCCATTCTTACACAAAAGCCCCTAAGGGTGTAATCACAGCTAATATCAACCAAGATCAAACAATGCTTGAACTTGATTGCAGGCAATGCCTTCATCATATCAGCAGGATTATCATGAGTACTAATTTTACCTCACAACAAAATCACCACGAGCAACCACTTTGCGAACAAAATGATAACGATATCAATGTGTTTCGTCTTCTCTTGAAACATCTGATCTTTAGTGACAAAGATAGCACTCTGATTATCGCAAACACTATGGCAATATGTAAATCTTCACTGAGCTCACAAAACAACCTTTCAACCATATGACTTCCTTACATGCTTCAGTAATATCCATATACTATGCCCCTATAGTAGACAATGCAACTGTATTCTGTAAGAGATCTTCTCTTATCAAGGTCTCTAGAATAGTAAGAATCAACTACTCAATTATTAGGTCCTCAGTTAGTTCTTCTAACTGAAGACAGAAATCATGATAAATACATACCAAACCATTGTATTGAACAACTTGCCAGGGTTCCTTTCCGATTTGACAGTACCTAACCACCATTTACGGTTGTAAGATAAAATCTAGATGCGTGAACCCATAGCAATATAGAAAGATCCTTGCACAGAATAGGAAAAAACGCTGGAAATGTACCGAAACGTACACTATCTCCCTTAACCCCACGTTCCGTTATAAAAGTGGTTTCTTTTTTTTTTTTTTTTTTTTGTGCACCACGTAAAACCCTTCTTATCCCGTTTAAAGCGGAATTTAATCGGTTATCGATGATGAAAACCATTAATAAACCCATGTAAGAAACCATAAAGAAACATTTAAATAACAACATAATCAATAGAGGCAACGGCCAACAAAATCGAGGGGCAAACAATAAAAACGTCAAGGCTCGAGGGAAAACAAGGGAGCGCTCGATCGGCCCTCAATGGGGCGATCAATCGCCCCCTTCACAACCGATCGATCGACTGAAGACAGCCGATCGATCGGCTCACGTTCTGCTTTCAGAACACGTAACCCGACCTGCAAACCGATCGTACACTCCTCTTCCTGCGTACTATCGCCAAACTCTCTGGAAAACCAGAGAGTTCTGCGTTCGATCTCCTTTCCTTCCGCGATCGGTTTGCCTCCCCCTTTCTCCTACGTCTTCATCTCCTGAACACTCTAACCACACCACTTCACAATTTCTATACTTCTCACCCTTAATTTCTCCAACCAAAAACACTTAAGCTCCACCCATATCCAACACTTCACCTCTCCATTTTCACTATACACATCAATCGCCCAAAAATAGACTCAAAAACATATTTAAAATGTAACCAAATTTCATAAAATGAACCGCATGGTTCCGTTTGATGTTTAACATTTCCCCCTATTTGAAATTATCAATAACACTACAAAATACTTTCAATTTTCCAAAAAAACACCTATAAATATCTATCCAGATCCAAGCATTCTAAAATGTTCAACTATATAATTTCCTATATCCTATCTATCAATTCCCCAAAACGTTTACCTACGTCCCCATGGATCAAAATTATGCACCGACTACTAGCACACACCCACGGGACATCCTCCTTCAACGTGCTCATACTTCAGGCGGAGGGATGTCTTCCTCACCTGTCTCAAAATCACCTACACCATAGAAATAAAAATGTGAGCTAGAGGCTCAGTAAATCTACGTGAATGCACATGAATGCCAATGCTATGCATGTACAGTTCATAAATCATGCGTCCTACCTTTTCGCTAATCATTTCATTCATGTCACCCGGGGCTTCACTCTCGCTAGATAGGAGCGGCACATCCGTCGATTGGATAGCCCCTCGTATCTAACCGGGGAGAAAACATGCTTCACACTGACAGCCATGTCTGAACCACCGCCACCGACGTGACCTTTATTACATTCCTTTACCTTTTCGTTTGTAAAAACATGCATAGGAATTCCTTTTCATGCTCTTTTCGAAAACAATGATGCGTGAATAAATATTATGCCATGAACGAAAATAGAAACAAATAGAAACATACAAACAATAAACTTAATAATTAACAATCTAACCACACCTAAACTAACTACCCGAACACAATATATCTCCAATTCCTCAATTTAACGTACATTCTTATGGTGTAGGCCAAGACGGCTAAATAAATCATGAAGACTTACCTCGCACCCGTTGAAATTCAAGCTCTGTCCACGAGCGTTGTTCACCTAAGGCAATACACAACATTTGTCATTTAAACCAATTCTAAACTGTCGAGTTTAGAAAATTACAAACTCCTAGCTAAAGAAAATCTCCTAAACTCTAAAACATCTCATTGAGGCATTTTATCGAGCAACTCGTGCTCGTGAATTTCCAACCTCCCTTAATGGAGTTTTTAAAACCTTCCAACTACCAAACTTCTCAACAACCTCTATTAAACCATCAAACTTTTCACCCATAATCATAAATACAGCCATTTGAGGTGGATTTATGCTAAACCTATCGATTCAAATTCTATTTCACGTTTTCAACGAAAACCCTAACGAACCTAAATCGTTTTACAACCCGAAAACTACCAATAAACTTTCCAAAATCATAGAACCTGGCCTAAAGTGACGTTTGGAGAAAAATCACGAAGAACCGGAGTCGATCGGAGGATGCTTCAGTCGTCGGAGAAGAAACGCGCGAGGGGAGGGAAGAAATCGCCGTGAGGGAGAGAAAGGAAGGTAGGAGAAAATCGTGTAAGTGTGAGGGGGAAAGGGATTTTGAGTTTTTATTAAAATTTGACTTGCAAAATTACTTAATTGCCCCTCCACTTAATTTCTATTTGTTTTTTCAATTATCTCGTTATTTAACTAACGATCCGATTTATTCAAATTTTCATATTTCACCATTCTAATTTATTATTAGGGCTCCGTTAAAACTTTCCGTTCGCAAAACGGACTTAGTTAACGTATTTACAAAAATACCATTCATATTGGAATAATTCAAATCCCGTAAAGCTAGGTGTTACATGACATATACTGAATTTCATCATCAAACTGATCTGCTAGTAGAGTACTGACAGATTTTGCCTTATTAATGTTGAACCTGCAGAGAACTTTATGAATGTACCCTCTTTGACTTAGGTACAATTTACCAGCTTCTCGATTTCTCTGTATCTCCATACCAAGTATCCTTTTGGCTGCTCCCAAAATATTTCATCTCAAACTCATTACTTAGCTGTGCTTTGAGCCTTCTGATCTCATATTTATCTTTAGCTGCAATTAAAATATCGTAAACGTATAAGAGCAAATAAATAGTTTATCCATTTTCAATCCTTTTGATGTAGACACAACTGTTGTAACTACTCCTTCTGAAATTCTGAACAAACATGAATGAATCGAACCTCTTATACCATTGCTTTGACAACTATTTCAGACCACAAAAGGACTTTTTCAAAGAACAGACGTAGCTCTCCTTTCCCAAAACTAAAAAATCTTTAGGTTGTTGCATATAGATGTCCTCTTCAAGCTCTCCATGTAAGAATACAGTTTTAAAATACAACTAGTCAAATTCAAAGTCGTGCATAGTCACAACACTCAGCAAAGCTCGAATTGATTTATGCTTAACCACTGGAGAAAACACATCTGTGCAGTCTGCACCCCGAATCTGACTGTAACCTTTAGCAACAAGACATGCTTTATACTTGTCTTCATCCACACACAATGTGCCTTCCTTTCTCTTGAACACCCATTTGCAACGAACTATTTTCTTGTCCTTTGGCAATTTAACTAAGTCCCAAGTATCATTCTTATGAAGAGACTTCATTTGCTCCTACATGACAGTCATCTATTTTCCAGAGTCATCTAAACTCACTGCCTCTGAATAAATAGACAGTTCTTCACTGGAATCAATCCTTTCAACTACACTCAAAGCATAAGCGACTATATCTGCTTCACAATTTTTTTGTGGAGGTCTAATCCCTTCTCGGCCTATTCTTGGTGACAGAATACTGGGCACTATAAGGAAGCTATATCATCCTAAATATCTGAGCTGATATGACCTGAAGACTCTGATGTCGACTCTGGTCTAATATCAAATTCAACCTCGTTACTAGAAACATCTTGTTCTTCTCATATAAGACTTTAAGAGGTGAATTAGTAATCATTGCAGACTCATCAAATACCACACTTCTGCTGATTACCTATTTCTTGGATTCTGAACACCATAACTTGTATCCATTGACACCAGACTTGTACCTTAGGAATATATAATTCATTGATCTTGGTTCTAACTTTGTCCATATGAGAATATGCAATGCAACCAAACACCCTTAAAATAAAGTAATTAGCACGAGTACCCGACCATAACTCTTCAGCAGTTTTCTTATAAAGAGCATATAATGGAGAATGATTCACTAGGTAAGAAGCATTATTAGCAGCTTCAACTGTCCCGACCCCAGGAGGAATCGCCACACAATTCATTACTTAGCCTCTTAATCATTTTGTTCTTACCTCACACATCTTGATCATTATTAGTGTTAATATTATATTTTTTTTTTAAGCATCTCTTAAACTGCATCTACCGATAGAGTCATAAACTCACATCGACCGATGATCACGTGCCCGCCACGTGACACGTCTGATTCCAACCAGCAATAGACATCCACCGGTGGTCACGGGCATTGCACGTGTCTAATTAAATACATCGCCCGGTCTCGAACATTCTCCACTAGATGTTCATATTTACACTACATCGACCGGTGGTCATGTGCGTCTCGCGTGACTAATTAAAACGTTACTCGGGCACTAAACAACAAGAAAATACTCACATCATCCGGTGACTAAACGACAAACTACATTACCATCATCCGGTGACTAAACATACTACATCATCCGGTGACTAAACATACTACATCATCCGGTGACTAAACATACTACATCATCCGGTGACTAACATATACATCATCCGGTGACTAAACATACTACATCATCCGGTGACTAAATATACTACATCATCCGGTAACTAAACCGGAAGACTCAATCGTTCAACTTCTATCATTTGACATCCACCGATGACATCAGCCGGGTGATTGCCTCAACCAACTTCATCCAAATCTTAACTTGGTAACTATAAACCTCAATGAGTGAGAATCATAGACTCATCCAGAATACACATAGCGGAAGACTTAGGTTAATAACACGTTCCATATTTAAAAAAAAAAAACATTCTCAGACTCAGTAATCAAATCAAACAATCTCAAACTCAATGTTTTAAAATAATCTTATCCTACCTAGACTTTCATATTTAAAATCATACTGACATCATGCACGCATTAACCAGGGGTCTTAATCGCCTATCCAGCCTTGCACTGTCATTCTGAGCATCCTCTAGCAACCGGCTTTAAGCATCATCTCTGAATTGGGAATCCTCACCTGGTGAAACTCTCACCTACATCATAAGGTTTAACTATAAGCCTAATGCTTAGTAAGGAATGCAACACTAACATGAATGCATGAATGTATAATTCGGGAAACACATGCTCATAAGTCTTTTCTTGTTCATATCTTTGCTCGTAATCATCATTCATAATCATTGATCATATTCTTCATTTAAGTTGTGTGGATTAAGAGAGGATTTGTGCCAGTAAAGGGGGTTCGATAGTGAGTTTGATCTTGGTCCCTACTGCGAGTCGTATTCATATGTCCCTCTTTTGGACTGTGACATACGCCGAACCGCCCCCAACCCTCACTTAGCCCACGTTGCATAAGTTTTATCTTCTTACTTTATTCATGAGAAAACCATGCTCTTAAAACATTTTCATATGCATAAAATAGTCATGATGCATGTACATGGAAATTCTTAAATCATCAGGCTACAGAACAGAGCATCCTCCCAACATGAAAACTTACCATTAAACTAAACATTAACATAAGTACGAGACAGTAGCATAAATGGCCTCTAATCGTCATGTCAGTTGCTATCTAGCATCCTTTGATGTAGGGTCCTAATGACCGAGAAACCTATACATTCACTTATCTGGTTTCCTTAGCAACTTGAGCTCTTCTCTTCGGACTTCTTCGCCTAAAACATTTACATTGCAGTAGTTAAAACAAATAATCCTGGATATTTGTTTAACATGTCCTGTCGTCGCTCCCAAGTGGCTTCTTCGATGCCATGATTCTTCCATAAAACTTTCACCAGTGGAATCTCTTTATTCCTCAGAGTCTTAACTGCAGATTCCAATATCTGCACCGGCTTTTCTTCGTACACCAATGTCGGCTCTAACTCGATATCTGTTGGCTGAATAACTTGCGTCGGATCTCGTATGCATTTCCTTAACATTGACACGTGAAAAGACATTGTGAACCCTTTCTAATGATGGAGGCAATTGCAGTCTGTAAGCTGTACTACTGATTCTAGCCAAAACAGGGAAGGGTCCAACAAACCGTGGAGTAAGTTTTCCCTTCTTGCCAAATCTTAAGACTCCCTTGAATGGTGAAACCTTCAGGAATACTTCATCCCCGATCGTAAATTCAAGATCTCTCCTCCTATGGTCTGCATAACTCTTCTGTCGGCTCTGAGCAGTCATCATCCTCTTCCTAATAACATAAATCTTTTCAGACATCTGCTGCAGAAGTTCGGGTCCTAGAAGTTTTGCTTCGCCAACCTCATCTCAATATAGAGGTGACCTACATTTCCTGCCATACAGTGCTTCATAAGGTGCCATACCAATGGTGGACTGGTAGTTGTTGTTGTAGGAGAACTCAACCAGGGTACGTATTGGCTCCAAGATGACTGGAAATCCAGTACACACGCCCGCAGCATGTCTTCAAGTATCTGAATAGCCCTCTCGGATTGACCATCTGTCTGCGGGTGAAAGGCAGTGCTGAAGGATAACTTTGTACCAAGTGCGCCTTGTAGACCTTTCCAAAATCGAGAGGTAAACCTGGGATCACGATCCGAGACAATAGATACAGGGATCCCATGCAACCTAATAACTTCCTGTACATACAGATCAGCAAGCTGGTCCATCGTGTAAGTTGTTCTTACAGGTAAGAAATGGGTTGATTTCGTCAGTCTATCAATTACAACCCAAATACTATCATGTCCCTTAGTTATCTTAGGTAATCCTACAACGAAATCCATGGCTATGTGTTCCCACTTCTATTCGGTGATAGCTAAAGGCTGAAGGGTACCTCCTGGACGCTGGTGCTCGGCTTTGACTTGTTGGCATACCAAGCATGACTCTACATACTTAGCAACATCCCTTTTTAAATTTGGCCACCAATAATGTAGCTTCAAATCCTGATACATCTTGGTGCTACCAGGATGTATAGAAAAAGAAGATGTATGAGCTTCAGTCAAGATCAACTCACACAACTCCTTAACACTCGGAATGTACCATCGGTTCCTAAATTTCAAAATACCATCATTAGAGAGGCTGAACTCAGAGGAGGCGTCCTTTAACTTACTCATCATACTATTATTCTCCTTTGAATCCATCTGCTGTGCCTCTTTGATCCTATCCAAAATAGTTGGTCGAATAGATAATTCAGTCAGTAAAGCTGACAGCTCGGGAACTACTTCCAATTCGAACTTCTGGACTTCCTTCCTCAAAGGTACAAACATGGTTGATACCGTGGGTTACATTGTTGTTGACATTCTGCTTAAAGCATCGGCTACAGCATTGGCCTTACCCGGATGATACTTGATTTCAAAGTCATAATCTTTAACAAATTCTAACCAACGTCTCTGCCTCATGTTTAATTCCTTTTGAGTAAAGAGGTATTTCAGGCTCTTGTGGTCTGAAACACATCGCACTGCCGACCATACAAGTAGTGCCTCCAAATCTTCAATGCAAACACAACAGCAGCGAATTCCAAATCATGAGTGGGGTAGTTCTGTTCATAACTTTTCAGCTGTTTAGAGGCATATGCCACAACTTTACCTTCTTGCATTAAGACACACCCCAATCCAACCTTGGATGCATCACAATAAACACTAAACTTCCCTTCCTCATTTAGGAGAGTCAACAGTGGGGCTGTCGTTAATTTCAATTTAAGTGCTTGGAAGCCATCTTCATAAGCTTCGATCCAAGAGTACTTGATGTCCTTCTTTGTCAAATTAGTTAAAGGTTTAGCTATCATAGAAAATCCTTTAATAAACTTCCTATAATAGCCTGCCAAACCAAGAAAACTACGGACTTCACTGGCATTCCTTGGCTGTGGCCAATCCTTAACAGCCTGAATTTTAGTTGGATCTACTGATATTCCATCGGCAGAAACAACATGACCTAAGAAGTTGACTTTATCCAACCAAAACTCACACTTAGACAACTTGGCATAGAGTTGCTGCTGTTTCAGGGTTGTCAAGACTATTCTTAAGTGTTCCTCGTGGTTGGCTTTAGTCCGTGAGTAAATTAAGATATCATATATAAATACAATCACAAACTTATCCAAATATTCACGGAACACTCGGTTCATCAAATCCATAAAAGCTGCAGGTGCATTAGTTAATCCAAACGACATTACAAGGAATTCATAATGTCCATAACGGGTCCTGAAAGCTGTCTTAGGTATATCACTCTCCTTGACCTTCAATTGGTAATAACCCGAACGTAAATCAATCTTCGAAAATACTTTAGCTCCTTGTAATTGGTCAAACAAGTCATCAATTCGGGGCAAGGGGTACTTATTCTTAATTGTCAACTTGTTCAATTCTCTGTAATCTATACACATCCTAAGGGAACTATCTTTCTTCTTGACAAATAGCACGGGTGCACCCCAGGGTGAACTGCTAGGGCGTATAAATCCCTTATCAACCAATTCTTGCAGTTGGACTTTTAACTCCTTCAACTCAACAGGTGTCATGCGATATGGATTCTTAGATACAGGTAATGCCTCGGGATATGTATCAATTACAAACTCTATTTCTCTATCAGGTGGTAATCCCAGCAAATCATCCAAAAATATTTTCGGAAACTCTCGGACTATAGAAATATCTTGTAATTCTATCTTATCTTTCACCCGAACATTCATTATACTAGCTAGGTAACTCTCACAACCACCTTTCAATATTCGTTGAGTCTTTAGCGAGGATATAATCGGCATTTTACTTATTTTTGGGATAGCTTGAAAGGTATACCGATCTCCATTCGGGGGTCTGAATTTAACCAAACCAGACCTACAACTTATTGTGGCATGATGTCTGAATAACCAATCCATCCCTAATATACCTCATATCCTTTCATGTCGATTACAATCAGTTCTACATATAACTTCTTATCTCCTATGGACACAATGTCACCCTTCACTATCTGTTCAGAATGTAAGGATTTCCCTGACGGTAACATGACACTATATGGCCTATTAGTTGGTAAGAGTTCTAACTTATGCTTACACACAAACATGGTTGCTATAAATGAGTGTGTGGATCCTGTGTCTATGAGTGTATAAGCAGAATTACCACAGATCATAATTGTAGCTGTTATGACCGTATGTTGCATGACATCCTCATCTTCCATCATAGCAAAGACTCTGGGCATTACTCTTGTTCGGTTTGGATCTGGCGGCATGGGGCAGTCTCTGACTATATGTCCAACCTTATCACATCTGTAGCAACGGCCAGAATGCAACTTGCATTCGCCGGGGTGATTCTTCTGGCAGGTGGGGCATAGGGGAGCTAATGGTCGTTTTCCTTTCTCCTGATCATCATTTGGATTGAAGGGTCTCTTTACACCTCTCTGTTGTTGTGGTTGGCCCCTGTTCTGTTGCGGTTGCCACCCTTTGTTCTGACGTGGTGGCGGCTGAGCTTCCTTAGTGAATTTCCTTGGCTGTTCATGCTGTGCATATGTTGTTATCTCAGCCTCTTCCAATTCCAAGGCCTTAGCCGTCACCTCATCATATGGTACATTATGTATTCCAGCAGTCTTCACCCTCATGTATAAACTTGGCTTCAATCCATGAACAAATTGATGAATCTTGTCCTCATCATCCTCAACTAATCGGGGAGAAAACCGTGATAAAGCCTCAAATTTGCATATGTAATCCGTCACAGAGCCAGTTTGACGTAAATTCATGAACTCCTTCTTCTTGCTGGCAGGAACAGTCCTATTGAAATACTTGTCAAAGAAAGCAGTTTTAAACATTTCCCAGGTCATAGCTCCTGCATTAATGGAGCTCTGGATCGAGTCCCACCAATGCCTTGCACTCAGTTCCAGATGATAGACGGCACATGTGACCTTATCTCCCTCGTCCACCTTTGCATACTTGAACATGTCCTCCATCTTTCGAATCCATTCTTCAGCATAAGCAGGATCTGAAACTTGACCATTGAAAGTCGGGGGTCGAAGTCGGTGAAAACGCTCATCCCCATGTTCTTAGGCAATATTCGTACTCGAATTCCCTTGTTCTTCCCTGGCGGTCATGAGCTGCTCAACTTGGCGGGATTGGCGAATTACTAACTCAGTTAGTTAAGCAATAGTGTGACTATCCACGTTATCATCTCTCTGTTGACCTCTCACCATCTTGGGATTCCTAAACAATTAGTCATAAACACATCTTAACTTAATGACATTACTAGAATCATAAATACTTACAGTTGCTGGAGTGTACTCAGTTGACAGTCACTGCTGGAAGGCAGTCTGCAGAATCGATTTCAGAACCCGGTTTTTTGCTTTGACACCATAATTGTCACGACCCCAGGAGGAATCGCCACACAATTCATTACTTAGCCTCTTAATCATTTTGTTCTTACCTCACACATCTTGATCATTATTAGTGTTAATATTATATATATTTTTTTAAGCATCTCTTAAACTGCATCTACCGATAGAGTCATAAACTCACATCGACCGATGATCACGTGCCCGCCACGCGACACGTCTGATTCCAACCAGCAATAGACATCCACCGGTGGTCATGGGCATTGCACGTGTCTAATTAAAGAAATCGCCCGGTCTCGAACATTCTCCACTAGATGTTCATATTTACACTACATCGACCGGTGGTCATGTGCGCCTCGCGTGACTAATTAAAACGTTACTCGGGCACTAAACGACAAGAAAATACTCACATCATCCGGTGACTAAACGACAAACTACATTACCATCATCCGGTGAATAAACATACTACATCATCCGGTGACTAAACATACTACATCATCCGGTGACCAAACATATTATATCATCCGGTGATTAAACATACTACATCATCCGGTGACTAAACATACTACATCATCCGGTGACTAAACATATTACATCATCCGGTGACTAAACATACTACATCATCCGGTGACTAAACATACTACATCATCCGGTAACTAAACCGGAAGACTCAATCGTTCAACTTCTATCATTTGACATCTGCCGATGACGTCAGCCGGGTGATTGCCTCATCCAGCTTCTTTCATACGGCAGTAAAACGCTATAATCATCAACCAACTTCATCCAAATCTTAACTTGGTAATTATAAACCTCAATGAGTGAGAATCATAGACTCATCCAGAATACACATAGCGGAAGACTTAGGTTAATAACACGTTCCATATTTAAAAAAAAAACATTCTCAGACTCAGTAATCAAATCAAACAATCTCAAACTCAATGTTTTAAAATAATCTTATCCTACCCAGACTTTCATATTTAAAATCATACTGACATCATGCACGCATTAACCAGGGGTCTTAATCGCCTATCCAGCCTTGCACTGTCATTCTGAGCATCCTCTAGCAATCGGCTTTAAGCATCATCTCTGGATTGGGAATCCTCACCTGTGAACTCTTCACCTACATCATAAGGTTTAACTATAAGCCTAATGCTTAGAAAGGAATGCAACACTAACATGAATGCATGAATGTATAATTCGGGAAACACATGCTCATAAGTCTTTTCTTGTTCATATCTTTGCTCGTAATCATCATTCATAATCATTGATCATATTCTTCATTTAAGTTGTGTGGATTAAGAGAGGATTTGTGCCGGTAAAGGGGGTTCGACAGTGAGTTTGATCTTGGTCCCTACTGCGGGTCGTATTCATATGTCCCTCTTTTGGACTGTGACATATGCCGAACCGCCCCCAACCCTCACTTAGCCCACGTTGCTTAAGTTTTATCTTCTTACTTTATTCATGTGAAAACCATGCTCTTAAAATATTTTCATATGCATAAAATAGTCATGATGCATGTACATGGAAATTTTTAAATCATCAGGCTACAGAACAGAGCATCCTCCCAACATGAAAACTTACCATTAAACTAAACATTAACATAAGTACGAGACAGTAGCATAAATGGCCTCTAATCGTCATGTCAGTTACTATCTAGCATCCTTTGATGTAGGGTCCTAATGACCGAGAAACCTATACATTCAGTTACCTGGTTTCCTTAGCAACTTGATCTCTTCTCTTCGGACTTCTTCGCCTAAAACATTTACATTGCAGTAGTTAAAACAAAATCCTATTAGTTCTAATCACAGGTCATCCTAGGGTCTAATAGTTAAAGTCATTCCCCAATCCATAGTTTAATACTCTGTGCAGTCTGAAATCCAAAAAACTGAAATAGACAGACTTGACTATCGATTACCTAGGGTTGGTTATTTTAAATGTCCAAAATCGATTCGGAATGACATTACCGATCTCGGATTTTAAAACGTCCTTATTATTACACGGCCATTGAAGAATCCAGAACTTCAACACATAGCTGAAAACAGAGCTTAACGACTAATAGATAGCTACATTGCCAAAATCGTACCTCGAGCACAAAGTAGCCGAGAAGTAGCAAGGACACCGATCGTCGAAGGAGAGATTTCCAGCTGACAGAGAGCGAGAGCTCGGGAGAGAAAATCGCCGAGAGTAATGACGGCTACAGTGAGGTTTAATGTAGGTTTTAACCCTTTCCATTTTCTTTAAATACCGGTCTCAATCCACTATTATTACAACTTTTTCACTCAACCTAGTTTAAATCCACACGAAATTAATTAAGCTTGGCACAAAATTCTAAACCGTGAAGATTGAATATTCATGACCATTAAAACAGTTAGGAAAGTCACCTGGTCGTCTTGTCGGGTGTTACATCAACCCAAAAAAGACTTAGCTAAACCCGGATCTAAGAGCATACACCAAACCTTCTCCATTAAAGTTATATTCATTCGTTTTACTACACCATTTTGCTAAGGAGTACCAAGATCTGTCAGATGCCTCAAAATTTATTCTGACCTGCAGAAAGAGTTGAACTCTTCCAAACTAAATTTCAATCCATTATCAGTGCGAAGATGTTTTACCTACTTTTCAATCATAGTTTTTTACTCCTTGAAGGTAAAGAATACATCACTCTTCTTCTTCAAAAAGAACACCCATACAATTTTTTTTGAGAAATCATCAATCAAAGTCAGAATACAATGTGCCCTTCCATGAGAAGGCACTAGTGATGGTCCCCAGAGATCCAAGTGGATATAATATAATGTCCTTTTCGAACTGTGAGTGGTTGTAGTGAATTTAATTCTATTTTATTTCCCAAAAATATAGTGCTCACAAAACTGCAATTTGTTGGTGCTTTGACCATTCAAAAATCCTCTTTTAATCAGCTCATTCATTTCATTTTCACTCATATGCCTAAGACGCACATGCAATAATATGGTAAGATCTTCAGTTGACAATGACGTACCAACTACCACATTCATTACAACTGTATAACCCTCCAGAATATAAATTTTCTAACATTCTCTACCCTTTCATCATGATGAGAGAACCACGACTGGTCCTTACAACTCCACCTTCAACGATGTACCTGTACCATTTCAAATCAAGAGTACACGACGAGATCATATTTCTTTTTAAATTGGGAACATGTCGCACATAACCAAGTGTTCTGACAACTCCATTATCCATTTTGATTCTGACCAAACCAATCCTAGCTATCTTGCACGATGCATTATTTCCCATCAATACGGCACCCTTTGACACAGGCTCATACGTTGAAAATCAATCTCGATTGAGACACAAATGAAATGTGCAGGCTGAATCAAGAATCCACTCCTCGAATAACCTTGAGTTTCCATCAGATACTACAAGAAGATCTCCCTCTTCTTCACTCTGATTTTCTTCTGTGACGACAGCTTCACCAAACTTCTCTGGTTGTTTTCCTTTCTATCCATGCTATTCTTTTCTCTTGTTATGCAGCTTATAACACTCAGACTTTATATGCCTTTTTTTTTAGAGAAAAAAACATACTTTGTTTTTATTCCTGGACTTCAAATGGCCCTTTGAACCTTTTCTACCATTGTTGCCTTTATCAGACCTTTCAGTTGCTCTTCCTTGAATAACTAGACCCTATCCTTGAGTTCCAGACCCAACTACAAAGTGTTTCATCATCTCTTTAGAAAGCAAGGCGTCATTGACTTCCTTCAGAATTAACGTGTCACGATTATATAGTTTAGCTTCACGAAAGCTACTGTACGAAGCTAGTAGTGAGGATAATATGATCAATCACAGATCCACTTCATCATATTTGGATCCTATAATTTCTAAATCCAAAACTATCTCCTTGAACGTAATCAAGTGTTCTTCCATAAAAATAAAAAAAACTTCTACCAAACTATAAGAGTACAAACGCTACTTTGGGTGAAGCTTACCGCGTCAGATTTTTGAGTAGGCATGATTCCTTGAGCTTTACTCATATATTTGTAGCAGATTCTTCCTTTAAAACATCCTACAAAATACTATTTGATAAATGCAACTGAATTAAAGACAGTTTTTTTACGTGTCAAAAGTTTCTCCTCCTTATTCAAAAATGCATGCATTTTATCGAGAGTATGCAATATGCTGTACAATTCCATCAGAGCGAGCAGATCTCTTATTTTGACCTGCCACAATTGAAATATCATATTCCGATCTGTAGACGCCATCTCCAGAAATAATTTCACAATATTATCCCAAAATTTATCTTAGCCAAAAAATATTTGAACCAATGAAATCTCCCATAAATCAGATATTTCCAAATGAATAATTCAAAATGGTCAATCTCCCAATAATTTCATAATCAAATTTGTCAAAATATTCCAAAAAATCAATATCCTATCGTCTAATTTTGTCAACTTCTTCTCGAGCATAGAAGCCTCTAAAAAATACAACTTTAATCCTTGTTGATCACACAAAAGAAATACGATTAGAAATCACAGATTTCTGAACCAACAGTGGACACTGAATCAATCGGTGTACTGGCAGAATGCGGACTCTGCCCGCAACAATTAGCAAAACGTGCTCGGTGACTCTTTATGATTGGAGAAATCTGCGATGGAGACTGACAACGGTGAAGCAGGAACAGCGACAGAGAGACTAAGAAACGCCGCGCGAACTCGGCGTTCTGAACAGAGGATGCGAGCGGTGCTTCTGCGTGTGTAACGCCCGGGAATTTTTAAAAAGGAAAAATTGGAGAGCAAGTAAAAGAATAATAAAATAATTGTTTTAAGTAATTTAAAAGAAAAGTGAATAAGTTTGGATAACCTAATTGGTTAATTAATTTAGATTCGGGCATGTCCTGTGAAATTAAGCCGTGGATTATAATTAAGAACGAGATTTAACGAAAGTCGAAATGGTCGGAAACACGGGAGGGCAAAATGGTAAATGAGGATTAGATTAATTAATGGTTAGTTTTATAGTTATTATTATTATTATTATTATTATTATTATTATTATTATTATTAATAAAAAACAAAAACAATAAAAACAACAGAATTCTATTCTGTTGTTCGTCGAACACCCGAGCCCGAGCGCGAGGGGAGAGGGAGACGACGGCGACGCGGCGCCGTTCACCGACGAACACCGGCCCTCTCCGACCAGTCGCCGGTGACGAGGAGATTCTGGCCTGTCTCCGCGCACTAACCGACGGTATGGCTCGGTTTTCTCCTCTGTTTTGGTTCGGTTTTTGCCCTGTTTCGGGTCTGTGCATGGCCGTGGGTAGCGAGCTCGATTGAGCTCCGATCACCGGCCGTTTTCGGTCACTTCCGGCGTGGGTTTGCCAACCCTTGGGCCGGCTATTGTTGCTTGGCCGTGGAATGCCCAATTTGGGCAAAAATCAGTGAAGCCGATTTAGGGCATTTCGGTTTTGGTGAGTGTAGCTTCGATTTTTGGTTAGATATTGCTAATTGAGTGTATATGTGGACGATTGGTGAAGAAATTGATGAGAATTGATGAAAAATCGGAATGAGGGATTTTTCGGGTTAGGGGCAGAATCGGGTTTTGCCCTTTTTGACCTAGTTCCGGTTATTTGTTTTAAAATTCCTTTTGGCAGATTAAAATAGGTTATTAGAGGAGTACGTGGCCGCTAGAATCATTCGATTTCGATAACCGACGCGAAAGTTATGCACGTTCGAAGTTTTGAGTCGGTTTTTACCGAACCCGAATTAGTGGCCCGTTTAATTAGGTTTTAATTGGATTAGGCTAGAAATAGTAATTTGAGAGTAATTGGTGAATGTAAGTTTGATTTAATGAAGTGTGAATGTTTGACATAGGTCGACCCATATGTGACGTGATGTGCCAAAACCAACAAACTACGGACGACAAGTAAGTTCTCGTGATCTTCTTTGGCCGATTGGCCTACACCGTACGTCGAATGTCGTCTCGAGGAATTTTGGTGATGTTTTGTTTAATTGTTTTGGATGGGTAGTTAGGTTTATTGTTTTATAGATTATGTTCCTTATAGTTTTGATGGTATGCTCGGTAGTTAGGTTTATTGTTTTATAGATTATGTTCCTTATAGTTTTGATGGTATGCTCGTTATGTATGTTTTTGTTACGTTATAGTTCATGCATCATGGTTTTCAAATAAGCATAGTTTTCATAAAAAGAGGTGTGGCCGGAAGGTGGGGCTATTGATCTATTGTGAAGGCACGACAGGGGCTTGTCACAGTACCACATCGTTTTTAAGAAAATGAATTTCTGCATAGTTTTCATGAAAAGAGGTGTGGCCGGAAGGTGGGGCTATTGATCTATTGTGAAGGCACGACAGGGGCTTGTCACAGTACCACACTGTTATAAAGAAAATGAATTTCCACATTTCATTAGCATGCATTAGCATTTACGAAATTTGCTGAGCCTTTAGCTCATAGATTGTCTGTATGGTGTAGGTGATCCTGATATAGGTGAGGACGAGATCCTTCCACCTGAGGAGTGATGCAGTTGACGGAAAATGGCTCGCGGGGTGTGCTGGCGCAGTCGATGCTTAACCGACCCGTGGGGATTTACATATGTATTTTGAGGGTATTGAGATATTCTGGGTGAATGATGGATTAGTTAGATAAATTTGTATAGTCGAACATATTAGGATGTTTGGTTCTGGTTAGGTGTTAGATTTTTATGTTGATGTTTCAAATGTTTTGTTTAAACCATTAATTTAACGTTATGGGAATGTTTTTAGTTTAGTTGTATAGTTGATACATTTTAGGGTGTTTGATTACGTTTAGTTGATAGATTTGTTTTATAAAACGTTTGTTAAGATTTTTATTTGGATTTTTATGAACTGCTTGGTGATTTTGTAAACAGGAGGATATGTCACACTTTTAAACGGAACCATGCAGTTTGTTTTCATGAAAATGTACTTTATTTTAATCGTGTTTAGAGTCGGTTTTGGGCAGAGTTACGAGAACGTATGAATGTTTGGAAAGTTTATGTAAAATGTATAATTGAAATGGAGATAGAAATGATATTGTGAAGAAGTGATAAGTTGATAAATTGAGGAATGATAGAAGGTTGAGTGGTTTTATGTAAACTGTTTTTGTATGATAAATGAATTTTCTTTAAGGGTTTTCGAGGATGTTTTTAATTGATTTAGAGGCTTAAAAAGAAAAATTTTATACGGGAGATTAGGAATAGTAACGGGGTCGTTACAATTATGGTATCAGAGCCCCTGGGTTTGAAAATCGGTTCTGTAGACTGCTCGACTACACAGCCACTACGCGGACATTCTTCATCAACTGCAAGTATGTTTATAGCTTATTATGGTTTCTATTTCTTAGAGTATTTTGTTTTAACTTTGGTATAGGTATTTTATAAATATGGTGCGTCGAGGAAATGACCGAGATGACCGAGACGATACGATAGGTCACCTTAAGGAGTTTATTGCCCAACAATCTCGACATCTTGACCAACAGGCCCAACATATAGAGAGCCAGACTCGTCAACTGGAGACACTAATAAATCGAGAGGGCTCTAGAACCCAAGTGGAGCTTGCTCCCAATAACCATGGCACGAAGAGGACGAGCAAGGGAGAAATTGAACGAAGCCGACGAAAGCACGTACGAAGACCTCAGCATAAGCCTCGATGCCCAAAGTGTAAGAAGATACATTACGGTGTGTGTAGATTGGGTACAGACCAGTGCTATAGATGCGGGGAGATGGACCACTATGCCTTAAATTGCTCGAGGAAGGCTACTAACCAAAAGAAAGAAGTTACACCAAGGACATTTGCCCCGATTGGAGATGAGAAGACTATCCAACCGTCAATTGATTCAGGTAGAAATTTATCTTCACGGTTAATGGAGTGAAGAACAATAGAATAAAAAAAAATATAGTTGAAGAAATGGTTTAATTGTAATACTTGTATGATAGATAAAAGTATGCTGGAGAATAGAGAGGTGGGAGAAGATAGCAGGTAGGTAAGAATGGATTCCTAGGCGAACCTTGACGAGAATACGGTAGGTTAAATATATTGGATGAAATGTGCCTTATAGCAAAGGAGTTATGTACTAATAGGATTAGCCTTACTTAACCATAAAAAGGTCCGCGCTTAGAATTTGGTTACCCTTACAGGGGACGATCTATGGGATACAACGTTTAAACAAATAGAAACTGAATTTTTGTCGATGAACATTGAGGTTTTAAAATGTGACGAATCATAGAGGGGTTTGAAATTTAGATGTTTTGAAACTTAGGTATAAACATATCGAAGGATGCTCTGAATTGCAAAGGTGTAAATAGTGCGCATAAGCAGATAAAAATTATAGTTGAGCCTTGTAGATCGTAGAGCTATGCGAAGCTTGGAATACCTAGGTGAATAGGTGAAAACGATATTCAAGAATTGAAGTTTAGATTTAATTATTGAGGGGGATAAACATGAAAAGGTAAAGTCTAC